>CABHPH010156383.1:0-22388 GCA_902168325.1 Peromyscus nudipes
GAAGTGTGGCTCTAGAGAGAAGGATGAGGACATCATGGAGGAGATGCTGGCTCCTCAGTGGCATGAGGAAGAAGAGCCCTCAGTGACGGTGCGGAATCTGGATGTGATTCTTTGGGTAGGAAGATAGTTTTATTGGCTTTCAAATCTAAAGTGACAGCCTAGAATATGTCCTGAGAGTTCCTACCGATTCCTAATAGAAATAAGGTGTGGTCTTTATGACTGACAATAATTTTCTGACACTTGTATGTAATAGAGGTCTTTGAACAGTTATCTCCAGCTGCTTGAATATCTTCCTCAGTTTGATCTGAAGGATTCAAGGAACTTCTTTTTCTTTCTTTTTCTTTTTTTTAACTGCTGTTGGTTGGTGGTCATGGAAGTAATAGCCAGCAGGAACAGTGAGGCTTGGATTTGAATCCAGGGTCACCACAGTTGTTAGCATTGGAACTTAGGGAAGGATGTTTTTATACTTTTTTCCCCTGTTTGCCAGGTGGGGGCTTGAACCCAGGGTCTCGTGTTGTTAGTTTTGCATGCCACGACTGAACTACATCCCAAGCCCTTGTCTCAACATTGTGTGCTCAGCATCTTTCTTGGTAGGACAAACATAAAGCTGGTTTTGCCATGAGCAGTCAGCGAGGCCGTGATTACTTCATGTGTCTTAAGGCTTGTACAACTCGTAGCTGTTTGTAGTTTCACTGCTGTGAACCGAAACAGGCTTATTATTTATTTTTTTGTTTTTGCTTTTGACAGAGTCTCTCTGTATTCCATCTTGGTCTCAGTTCATGATGTAACTGAGGATAACCTTGTGTTTCTGACACACACACACACACACACACACACACACACACACACCCCAGTGCCTCTACCGTCCAAGCACTGGGATTGCAGGTGTGTTCTATCACCTCTGGTTTATACAGTGCTGGGGATGGAGCCCGGGGCTCTGTGCATTTTAAATGATCACTCTACCAGCTGAACTACACCTCCAGCCCACACACTTTTAATTTTTAAGGAAGAGGATGCAGAAGCAGTCAGATAGAGCTCTGATTGAGGGAAATAGACCAGAATTGTAAAGAAAACATCCATTTCTTATTTACCACGGCTTTCGTTGTCTAGCCTCCAAAGGACAAGTGGATGTTGGTTTTGATGTCCTCCCAATGCCTGCAGCACACAGGACTCACAAAACTGCGCTGCTGACAGATCACTTCGCAGTCCTAATGGGAAGACACCAACCGCTTCTGAACATGAGGTTCAAAATCTCGGTAGATACTCGGGGGTTAACTCTGCATTCCCAGACAGCTTTCCAAGAAATAGATCTGGGGCAAAGGGGAGAAACACTCTGTTCACATGTCTCTTCTAGAATTACGTGTTTTTCAGTCCAAAAGGCCACACTTTGGAGTGCATCCAAGTCACCGTGTGCATGTCCTTTCTTGACCACAATTGTTGCAACACAAATCAAATTTAGAAGCCTCCTATAGTTCCAGATGGTCAGAATCAGAATGTGTCCATTTCCCATTTCCCACTGGAGTTAATGCCAGCTAGGGAGTGGGCTTGTGCTGAATGACAGCTGCAGTCTACCCCTGTGCTTACAATTCAACCGTGTAGCTTTTTCCCAGCTTCCCTGGCTTTATTCAAAGAGGAAAGTTATCATGTTTCCTTTAATTTAAACTGTCTAAAGGTGAAACACTTTAAAATAGAGCAGATAGGTCTGTAAAGGACATTGCACAGCGTGCTCTCTTTCTGAAGCTTTTCACATCTTTTCCTGTTCTTGAATCAAGCTTGCTGTGAGCGAGGGTTTGCAGAACTCATTGACCCTTCCTGTATTTCTTTAGCATCTGCTACGTCTACTGACCTCTGTGAACTACTGTGAAAGGCTAAATAAAATGGATGAGATTTTATTCTCTCCTGTAGGAATTTATAATCCAATTTTGAAGTAGATATGTTTTGAACAACATAATCCTGTGTGTTCTGTGCTGTCAGAATTAAACAGTGCTTTTAGGGAAAGGGTGACCATCCCTTCCTCCCTCCCTCCCTCCCTCCCTGTCCCTTTCTCTTTCTTCTTCCAGCCAAGGCTGTTCCTAAATTGACTATGGCTTAGGATGACTTTGAACTTCCTATCCTGCTGTCTCCACCTCTTGAGGGCTCAGATTACCGGTGTGCCCCACCACATGGTGGTTTATGCAGTGCCTGGGATGGACCTCAAGGTTTCCTGCATGCTAGGCAAGCACGGTACGAACTGAGTTATATCCCCAGCTCCCAAATACGGGATGCTATGAAACAAGAAACAGAAGAAGACCTCCGTAAGACAGAACGTCAGGTGTTTTCGTAGAGTTGGAAATCAAGTTCCCAAAGGGAGGAGTCATGGACAGCACTAATTCTCCTGCGAGGACCTGAGTGGTGTTTTGTGGAGCTGTTCAGATGGAGTGAGGTAGGTGGGAGGACCAGGGTGGCTGAGGTGAGAGGAGACTTTTGCACAGGCAGAAAGTACAGCGCCATGGGAAAAACACCCTGTAGCTAGAGTTTTCCTGCCTGGCCCACGGTGAGGACAAATCTCTCTCACCTGCCAGTCCCACAGCCTCTCAGACCCAACCAAATAAACACAGAGACTTATATTGCTTACAAACTGTATGGCCATGGCAGGCTTCTTGCTAACTGTCCTTATATCTTAAATTAACCCATTTCTGTAAATCTATACGTGACTCGTGGCTTACCGGCATCTTTACATGCTGCTTGTCCTGGCGGCGGCTGGCAGTGTCTCCTTCCGCCTTCCTGTTCTTTTAATTCTCTCTGTTAGTCTCGCCTATACTTACTGCCTAGCCACTGGCCAATCAGTGTTTTATTTATTGACCAATCAGAGCAATTTGACATACAGACCATCCCACAGCAACACCCCATATTGAGAAGGCAAGTTTAGCTCCAGAAACTTCCATTTGAGAGGAAAAGCTGCAGACTGAAGAGCTCATAGCAAAGGGGAAATCCTTTAGAATCATACAAAGGAGTTTTTTTTAATAATTTATTTTTATTTAATGTTAATTGGTTTTTGCCTGTATGCATGTCTGAAGCCCTGGAACTGGAGTTACAGACAGGTATGAGCTGCCATGTGGGTGCAGGTAATTGAACCCCAGTGCTCTAGAAGACCAATTAATGCTCTTAACCACTGAGTCATCTCTCCAGACTATGCAAAGGAGTTTTAAATATTTCTTTAAAAATAACTCTGTGAGCCGGGCAGTGGTGGCCCATGCCTTTAATCCCAGCACTCAGGAGGCAGAGACAGGTGGATCTCTGTGAGTTCGAGGCCAGCCTGGGCTACAGAGTGAGTTCCAGGAAAGGCGCAAAGCTACACAGAGAAACCTTGTCTCGAAAAACCAAAAACCAAAAACAAACAAACAAACAAACAAAAAACCCAAAACAAAACCAAAAAAAAACCCCAAAATAAAAAAACTCTGTGAAAGCAAGTGTGGTATTTTTTCCCACAGAATGAGCAGTTAAATAGTGTAAGTACATCTAGGCATTGATCCATGTGTGCTATATACATTTTCTCATTTCATCCTTCTGACACTTTGTAAAATAGGCATTAATTACCATTACTCTCATTTATATGTAGGGAAGTGGAGGTACCAGGATGTTAAGAAACATACCCAGGGCCATGGGCTAATAAGCATAGTAGTTCCTCTTTCTGTACATGGTCCAAAATTCCAGAAATAACATGTAAGCTGTAAGTTGTTCCTCTTCTCAGTAGGGCAGGAGATCCTGCATCATCATGCCTGGCAAGTGAATCACTCCATTGTCTAGAATATTCCTGCTGTATACGTGATCTGCCCATCAGTCATTCCAAGGTACAAGATCCGCTCTCGATGTTTTGAGGCATCTCGTGACTTCCATTCAGGTAATCCTTACTAGTCTCAGTAATGGTCCTAGGCACCAAAAGTAGTGGTGCTGACAATTCAGATGTGCCAGAGAAGCCTCCAAGTGCTTCCCCAAAGTGAGAACTGAAAGTTCCTGGTATACCTATTCTGTTCCATATTGTTTGCCTTTTCAAGTGTCCACAGGGGTCTTGAAATGCATCCTGTGAATAAGGGGTAAAGGCTGTAGTAGCATTTGGACTTGAACTTGAACGATCTGGTTGCACGTTCTGTCTTTTCAGTCAGTGTGGGATGTAGCCGGCCTTGACACTGTGAGGTAATGGGCAGCTATGGAAGGTTTGTGATCAACAGAGTGGGAAGATCAAAGGCCCTTCTTCCCAATACCTTCCTTACCTCCGAGGCTAGGATGCCATCACATGCAAATTGGGAAGACACAGACATTCAGAGCCTGTCTGTCCCTGTGTACAGCGATGGCACTACATCAGTAAGATGGCCAGGAGTGGATGCATGAAGCAGGAGGCACACCGTTGTTCATTGCACTGCTCTTGACTTTGTGTGTGGATTTGAACTTCTTCAAAATAAGAGAATGAACGATGGAAGTCCCCGGGAGGAAACATTCTTTTCTGTCTACTCTTCAGTCCCCTTCCTTCCTCTCCTGTGGTAATTCCATGAAGAGAAGTTTGCCCTGACTTGTCCGTTTTGCCCACAGTGTAGAATTTAGCTTTAAGCACTCAGAGCCATTCTGCTTCCCAGCGGGTGACCTGAGCATCACAGTGAGGAGTTGACATTTTTAGGCTCTATTTTCTTTTGGCTCTAAACATTGATGACTATAGGAAGTGACAGAAAGAGACCTCAAGACCGTTTTGGTTCTTGTTATTCTCCACAGCTGCAAGAGGGGGTTCCAGAGGAGCCCTCAAGAAATGTGGCAAAGGCATGGTCCATTCTTCATGGTCCAGGGGAAGGCTAGAAACATCTCTGGAATGAGTAGGAGAGAAATACCTGGAGACTTCTCCATGCATGTCTGCTGAAGCCATCATGTCACACTGTTTTAGGGGGTTTGTCTTCCTCTTTTTGTTGGTAGATTTTGTCAGTCCAGGCACTGTGGTTATGCATTTTGAACAACTTTCAAGGGAGGATGCCTTCTTGGATCATTCCACACAAAAGAAGGTGGTAGAGGGAGACGAGGAGGATTATTTTCTCAGGCATTTTATTTCTCCACAGACGAGTAGAACTTGATTTACACCTTATGGTTGTCTCAGATCATTTGAAAACTTAACTGATGGGTAAATATAATTTTATTAAACAACCTTCCAGTGAAGGAGGAGAAAGTGTGGCACTGTGAAATTCTCTGTGAAATGGAGATTAGATGAAAATTACAGATAAGGGTGACTTTATTGAGCACCTTCAGGGTGCTCTCATTTAATACAATAACTTGACATTACTAGGTGTTTCTTCCAAGAACACCTTGTGGTGGTTTGAATGGAAATGGCCTCCTTATGGAGACTCATATATTTAAATGCTTGGGTCCCAGTTGGTGGAACTATTTGGGAAGTATTTATCGGAGTACTTGCTTCACTGGGAATAGGGTTTGAGGTTTCAAAAGCCCATGCCAGGCCTAGTCTGCTTGCTTCTGTCTGTCTGTCTGTCTGCTGCCTGTGGATCATGATATAAAGCTCTCAGCTACTGCTCCAATACCATGCTTGTCTGCTTCCTGTCATGATCACCATAGACTAAGCTTCTAAACTAAGCAAGCCCCCAGTTAAATGCTTTTTTTTTTTTTAATAAGAATTGCCTTGGTCATGGTGTGTCTTCATAGCAACAGAACAGTAACTAAGACATACCTTAATGATCCTATGTTCTTTGTTTTAGATGTGTGCATATGTATTGTGTTGTGCATGTATTGTACATATGTTTTGTTTTGTTTTGTTTTTTTGTTTTTTGAGACAGGGTTTCTCTGTGTAGCTTTGCGCCTTTCCTGGAGCTCACTTGGTAGCCCAGGCTGGCCTTGAACTCACAGAGATCCGCCTGTCTCTGCCTCCTGAGTGCTGGGATTAAAGGCGTGCGCCACCAACGCCCGGCCATATGTTATGTTGTATGTGTTGTGTGTCTGTTCTGTCTTTGTGCATTTTTTGTGTTATTATGTGTCCTGTGTTTTGTGTGTGTGTGTGTGTTGTATGCCTCTGCACATGCACTTGGAGGCCAGAGGAGGATATTGGGAATATTTCTATATTATGCTCTGGTGTATCACAAGGTCTCTCACTGTGCCAGAAACTCACCATTTAGGCTAGATTGGTTGGCCAGGTAGTTCATGGGATCTGTCTGTGTCCATTCCCCAGTGGTGGGGTTTCAGGCATGTGCAGCCATGCCAGGCTTCTTATCCAAGTTCCAGAGATTTGAACTCGAGTCCTCATGCTTACACTCCTACCCACCAAACCGCCTCCCGAGTCCCGTTTTTTTTTTTTTTTTTTTTGTAAGGGGAAGATGCCTCAGTTTACACTTTTATTGAGCTTGAGAACTATTTTGGGGGTGGCAGTCTGATCAAGGTCTCTGGCTTCCAGTTTCTCATCTCCCTAAGAGCAATGACACAGCACGCTGAAGATTAACGATGGCTTCGATGGCGCGAGGACATGCAGACTGGACTCGATGTCATTGAACAACTATGTGTGGCGCAGCACCACGTACCGGGCGTCATGCCTGTACAGATACAATTACAAGAGATGGCATTCCAGAGAATCTATTTGGTGACTGTCAGTGACACAAGAACATGTGCTGGGAGGAATGTCCTGCTGTGACTGCCTTCGAGGATAGATGTTGCTGCTCTCTTTACATTAACTCTATAGACAGAACACTCCATCCAACCCCTTCTTGCTTGGCTTCAATGCTGTCATATACAATTTATTGGGGGAAATGAGTTCCAGATGCTTAGTAAAGTTATTCCAGAACTACCTTCTTTCTGACTCATATTTAGTATGTTGGGATTTGGTGGCTATATTTATGGTCAACAAATACTTGCTCCTCATGATTTTTATGTCTTCTTCAGCATACACACACACACACACTCACACACACACACACACACACACACACACACACACACACACACCTTGAGCTATTGAAAATAACTTTGAAAATCTTTGCCTTATTATTGTAATTAATTTAAAAGCATTAAAAATGTGCATACAAAGTATTTGGTCACATTGACATACATACTTTGTTTTTATTGGTTTATCTTTTTCTCCCCTCCACTGCTCTTTCTCTTCCTCTTGTCCTGCCCCCCTCCACTCCAGTGGCTCTCTTCCTACTTCCATGTCACATGTATTCTGCTACTCTTTTCCACCTCTCCTTTTCCATAATCCCTTATTTTCTTTTCTTCTTCTCAATATCATGACTTACAGTCCACACATATACCTACGAACCATACAAAAATTAAAATATAGCTTTCATAGTCCATCATGGTTGTCTCTTCAAAAGGATTGTCTCATTCGTAGCCCTGGGTACTTACCTTTCCACCCAGCCCTGCTCGCTATGGAAGGGAACTCGTGAACTTAGACCTTAGAAGGTATCAACTGTTTTCCTGTGGACCACTAAACGGATTTTATTATCACCACCAAATGCAATTTTAGCACATGTATATAACCGGCATATCTATTTTAATGTAGACAGACAACTGGGATAATCCAGATCTTGGCTATTATGCATATTGCTGACAAAAATATTTCTATAAACCATGACCACCAAATGCGTATGTGTTTATCCCTGCAAAGCTCTAGATCAGTCTTCAGGGTTAATTAAAAGTTTGTGGAGATTGCCGAGTGGCATTCTAAGATCACAGAAACCTGGTGACACTACTGTTTTCCTTTCCTGTGGGATTTGAAATCACTGATCTTTTAAATTTTAACAGCATTGGTCTATTTAGTGTCATACATTGCCCATGCACACGAAGTACTGATAGGATACTATGAAAATTGTGTTTTGATTAAATTTACTCCGTCATCAATAGACCAACTTAATGATTCTCAATCATTTCTTCCTCCACGAGGTGCCCTTTGAAGGAAGATGGCTGTTTCTCATTAAGGGAAACTCCCAGAACTGGTTTTCAAAACAGTGTTTCTTGGAGCCGTTTGGACCAGTCTGGAGCCAGGCAATTCTTGAGAGTTCTGCTACCCACTCTCTTGTTTTACACCCCTTTCCCTGCATTCCTTCAAAGTTTTATTTCAAGCCAATAACCTCACAATAGACTTGTATGGTTTGAAAAATTACTTTTACATGTTCATTTTTATGTTACTTCCTATTTTCCCTATCATTGAAATTACACCATCCTATTCAATAATGTGCCATTATTTAACCCCATGCTGGACATTTCTTTCTCTTGTTTGCTATAGAAATGAGAAATCAGCATAGAAATGAGAGTCTCTGGGTCTAAAATTTTTTCCCCTATTCATGATCTTTTCCTTAAATCATATTCTTCTGGGATTAAATTACATATAGATAACAGACAGGGCTTGATAACAGTAAACCATTTATGAATTAGTACATCATTAATAATGATTATTAATACTATCATGATCACCATCATTACATTCTTCAGTGATTCAGTACCTCATTTTATGTTAAGGCAAGTCACTATGTCTTAATTTGACTACTGTATACAATTCTAGCATACACACACACACACACACACACACACACACACATATATATATGTATATAAAACATAATTGACATATCCATCTTAATGACCTGATCCAGATCTTGGCTATCATGAACACTGCTGATAAAAACATTTCTGTACTTATCTCATTGCACAAGGGTAAGTGTTGTCTTAGGTCTCCAGGCATCTTTCTACCAGTAGAATTTCAGGACATTTCAGGACCAGACTGATCCAATTTCAGGTTCTATGTTCATTCCACTTAGCTAGTACCTATAATGTCCAATGACACTAGTTGATTCCCTCTCTAGAATGTGTAATTGTTGCTCCACATTTTTACCAACTCTTGGCATTATTTTAGCAAATTTGTGGTAGGAAACACTATCTCTTTCTGGTTTTAATTTCATTTCTTTGATTAAGAGTGAGGTTGATTCATGGGAGTTGTTTACATATGCTGGATATTAATGCTCACTTGGTCACTGTTATGTTCTGCATGTTTATATTCTCCTAAAATTCATATGTTGAAACTCTAACCCCATTATAGCGGTAGCAGGAGATCTCTCTGTAATTTGGTTAGGCAGGGTCATGACTGTGGGGCTCTCATGGTAGAGAACCTTTAGAGAGAGTTGTTTTCTCAACCAAACAAGAAGACTACTGTCTACTAACCAGAGAGAGAGAGAGAGAGAGAGAGAGAGAGAGAGAGAGAGAGAGAGTCTACCCCAAACCCAGAATCTTCCAGCACCTTGATCTTGGATCCCCCAGCCTCTGTAACTGTGAGAAAAGAGTGTTTGCCATTTGCCCAGTCCCTGGCATTCTGTCATAGCAGCCCAAGATGACTAAGAGAGTTACTTACGTTACAATTGTCCTTTTGCAGTTTGTGGCTTGTTTTTATACTGCTTATGTTATTTTTGGATGAGGAGTTCTTAATTTTAGTGTGGTTGACTCTATCAGACTTTTCCTTTATGGTTAATGTGGTGGTCGATGTGAGTAGATATATCCAAACTTCTGGTCAGTCATTACTGTGGGTGTGTCTGTGAGAATGTTTCTGGGTTGAATCCATAGCATGTGAAAGGGCGCCATGAAGTCAGATGAGGGTCAGATGGAATTGAGAGGCTAATCTTCCTGTGAGTAACCAGGAACTCCTACTACCTGACTGCTGTGAGCAAGGGACCTGGTTATTCTGTGCTTTGGACTGAATTAAAACATGGTATGTTAGCCGGGTCTTTCTAGATGTGTGTATGAGGAGCTTTATTAAGACATTGGATTCATGATCATAGAAGATGAAAAGTTCCTCTGCTCTACAGAACAACTACTCAGTCAAGAAGTCAGAGCCCTCAGTCCAAGCTCACAGTACACACATATTCAGAGAGTGTCATAGTTAGGGTCACCATTGCTGTGATGAAGCACCGTGACGAAAGCAACTTGGAGAGGAGAGGGTTTATGGGGCTTACACTTCCGTGTCACTGTTCATCATCAAAGGGAGTCAGGACAGGAACCCAAACAGGGCAGGGACCTGGGAGCAGGAGCTGATGCAGAGGCCATGGAGGGACATCGTTTCCTAGCTTGCTCTTCGTGGCTTGCTCAGCCTGCTTTCTTGTAGAACCCAGGACCATCAGCCTAGGGATAACACCACCCACAATGGGCTGGGCCCTCCCTCCCCCATCATTCACTAATTAAGAAAATGTCCTACAGACTCACCTGCAGCCCAGTGTTATGGCGGCATTTTCTTTTTCTTTTCAATTCTGCTCTGTAGTTTCCTCTTTACTGATGTGCCTCCTTCTTCCCTGCCCCACAATGCCAATCCCTCCTGTCTAACCCGCCCACTCCCAAGAAAGTAGTGAAAGGAAGGGATTGCTGGGGTTCTGAGCCCACTGGGCAGTTAGGAAGGGAATAAAAACCAAAGCAATCATCGGATGAGACAGAGATTGACAATCAAGACATCTAAAGCAGAGTGGGAAGGGAGGGCAAGCATGGAGAAAGGAAGAAGTACAGAGGCTGTATCTACCGTTGCCTCTCTCACTGAGAGGGACTGGAGGAAGAGCCTCGAACACTGAGTGCAGGTCCTGAAGGAGGAAGGTGCTATTTTCACCTAAAGGAGGAAGTGGATACCAAGAACGGAATGCCACTCCTCTTTGTACAATGGCAACCCCCACCTCAGGGACAGCCGCTTCACACTGTGGGCAACGTGTAGAAAGAAGTCTTCTTCATGGTGTTCCTGGTATGGCTGACCCATCGTGGCACTGGTGGGTGGAATGGCGTTGTTGACAAAGAAAACCAAGGCATCCTCATTCGCTTCCGGATGGAGATGAAAATTGACCAACTATAAGGTCAGGAGGCACCAGGCATTTCTTTTCATCCAGATCCACTATCTGAGCTTTGGAGGCTTTTTCCACCATCACCATGACCCAGTCTGGGTATTTCTTTTGAATTTTCTTGCCCTCTGAGATGCTTCTCTTTGTACACTGAGTTCATTCTCTCAAGAATCTGGGCTGGACTGAGCTACGCTGAAGGACGACCCCTCCCACCTTGTGCAGGGGCGGGTCTTCAATGAACCCGGAGGCATTTTCTTTCTTTCTTTCTTTCTTTCTTTCTTTTTTTTTTTTGGTTTTTCGAGACAAGGTTTCTCTGTGTAGCTTTGCGCCTTTTCTGGAACTCACTTGGTAGCCCAGGCTGGCCTCGAACTCACAGAGATCCGCATGGCTCTGTCTCCCGAATGCTGGGATTAGATTGCTGCCTCTCAAATTACTTTAGTTTATGTCAAGTTGATATGAAACTATCCAGCACAGAGGGCCCCTGGGCAAGTCCCAGACACTCAAGGTAGAACCTACAATTTGATATTCAAGGGAAGCAGTGTCAGAAAACTATTTACTCATGGTGGAAGAACTGGGGGTGGAGAAAGAGAAGGAGGAGAAAGAAGAGGTGAGGAGGAGAAGGAAGAAGAAGAAGACAGGATGAAGGTAGGGAGACACCTGTTCTTCTTTTTCTACTTTCGGCTCCATCTGTTGCCACAAGAGGATGCAAACTCATCCTGAGGTCCATGGGTCCCCTACTCTGTTTAGTATGCACCAACCTTCTCTAGGAACACTCTCATTGACACGTCACAACTATGCTGTACCAATTCTTCAGGCATCCCTCAGTCCAGTCAGTGTGACACCCCAAATAATTCACCACCCACGTTCTCTTTTCCAGTGTTGAACTGGTTTGAATTCACAGAGCAAGATGGCACCTTCTCTTCTCAGACTGGAACTGGGCAGCATCCTGAGCACTCAGGGTCATTGGGTGGTAGACTGTAGGTCTACTTTGGGGTTAAGAGTTCATAACAACTTAAGCCAACTGTTATTGGTTATTTTTGCTCTTTTGGGGGGCTGCCACCCAGCTCCCAAATAAATCACACATGAAGGCTTATTTTTAATAAATGCCCGGCCTTAGCTTGGCTTGTTTCTTGCCAGCTTTTCTTAAATTATCCTGTCTATCTTTGCCCTTGGGGATTTTATCTTTCTCTGTCTCTGTATACCTTTTCTTTTCTTCTTACTCTGTGTCTGGCTGTGTAACTGGGTGCCTGAGTGGCTGGCCCCTGAAGTCCTTTTCCTTCCTCTCTTGTTCCTTCTCCTTCCTCCCAGATTTCTCCTTCTATTTATCCTTTCTGCCTGCCAGCCCTGCCTATCCTTTCTCCTGCCTTGCTATTGGCCATTCAGCTCTTTATTAGACCATCAGGTGTTTTAGACAGGCACAATAACACAGCTTCACAGAGTTAAACAAAAGTAACACACCTTAAAATTATACTCTACAACAGCCAACACTTTGGTAAATCCCCTTTTACATATACATGCATCTTACTTCCCTGAAGAATCATATTCCAGTTAGTCTTGGCTTTGTTTTAGAAGTCTTCTACTCTCTTCAAGTCCTATGGGTTCTTTTCAGTATTGTGTTCTAAAAGTTTCATAGCTTTGCCTTTTAAACACAATGTCTTCTTCTGACTTGAATGAATTTCTGCACATGTAATATAGACTAGACTAAATTTCATTCCCCTCCACATGGTAACAAATTATTCAAGAATGTTTATGGAAAGCCCACTCTTTCTAGACCAACCTGCAGTACATAGACATTTATAAATTCAATTTCAAATTCTGTGATGGTTAATAGTTACTGTCACTTTAACTGGATTTAGAGTAACCATGGAAACATACCTCTGGTTGCATCTGTGAGGATCATTCCAGGAAGATTTCATTGAACAGGGAAGCCCCACGCTGTCTGTGGGAGACAATATTCCATGAGCTGGGCCTCAGACTAAATACAAAGGAGAAAGGGATCTGAACATCAGTATTTGTTGTTCTTTGCTTCCTGAGTGCAGATGCATTGTGACCAAGTGCCCCAACCTCCTGTCACTACGCCTTCCCCTCCAGGAAACTGTGAGCAATGAGAAGCCCTTTTAACTCTCTTGCTTTTATCCAGTATTTTGTTACGGCAATGAGAAAGAAGTCACTAATAGCCATTCCTTCCATTTGTTCAGTGTTGTAGTTAGGGTTTTTATTGCTGTAAAAAGACGCCATGACCATGGCAACTCTTAGAAAGTAAAATATTTAATTGAGGGGCCTCACTTACAGCTTCAGAGGTTCAGTCCATTGTCATCATGATGGGGAGCATGATAGCATGCAGGCAGACATTGTGCTGGAGTAACTGAGTGCTACATCTTACAGGCAACAGGAAGTCGACTGACACACTGGGTGATATCCTGAGCATAGGAAACCCCAAAGCCTGCCCCCACAGAGACACACTTCCTCCAACAAGGCCATACGCACTCCATCAAAGCCATACCTCCAAATAGTGCCACTCCCTATGAGACTGTGGGGGGCAAATACATTCAAACCACCACATTCAACTTGCCTTCCTTGTGTTTTCCTAATGATCACAGCTTTAGATGAGAACTTCACATTTGGTTGAGATACGCTGTCCATTTTCAGAATGCCTTGGCTCTTGCTGGTCACTTACTATTTTAAGTAAATTTTAGTTATTTTTTTTCATTTCTCCACTGGAAATAAAACACAGTGAGTGGTATATGTTAGAAAATGAATTATAGAGTGCTCAGTTTCATGAAAAAAAATGTGATGAATACAGAGTTGACTCCCATCCACTTTTGTTTCTCTTTCTATGTTCATCATCCAGATCCCACTATATATACTCATATATAAAAATTAAAATACAGAATCCAAATAGTACAGAAAGCTTGCAGTTGTTTTCTTCTGAGTCTGGATTATTTCACTTAATGCGATTATTTCCAGGTCTACCCTTTTCTCTGCAAATTTCATTTTTCTTTATTGTTGACTAAAATTCTACTGTGTTACACACCTTATTTTCCTTACCTACTCATCTGTTGGCAGAAATACAGGTTGATTCTGTTTATTAGCTATTGTGAATGGTGAAAAATAAACATGGCAATCTTGGCACTAGAGAGATAGACACAGGAGGGTCTAGAGTTGGGGGGCGGGGGCTAGCCTTGGCTAGATAGTAAGTTGTAAGCCAATCTGAACTACAAAAAGGAGAATATTCCATAAAATAAAATAAGAACATATTGTGAATTACATTAAAAAAGAGTTTCACACAGGGGTCAGGATGGAGACAAACATGTCTGAAATCAGATAGTATTTTTTATTCAAACTGTTAGGAGAAATCTCAATGAAATTCATCAGAAAACCGTGCATTGCTATCTATATTTTGTATGCTCAAAATTTTCTGTTCCTCTTTGCTTTTTGTGTCTGGCTATTTGTTGCTCATTTGATTTTAACCTGACCAGAATTTATTTCCTTGGTTATAAATTATGTCTTGTCTCAAACTGCAGGGATTCTTCACCCATTTTTTCCTTTAAAGTGTTTTTTTCTCATTCTGTCTTTTGTCTCCTCGTGAGAATCCAGTCATATACTAAACCTTTTGCTAATGTTTCACGAGTCCCAGAGACTCTGTTCATTTATACACAATATTCCCCCATCTATGTTTGATACTGTAATTTCAATGGGCTCATCTTACAGTCACCCGCTCTCTATCTTCACTATTCTTTTGAAACCATTCTGTCCGGATTTAGTTCAGACTTGGTTTTACAATTTCCATTTGTGTTTTTCTCTATTCTTGAGTTTTCTAGTGAGATGTCCATATTTTTATTTATTTTTTATTATGACTTTGGTTTCTTTTGCCTCATGAGACAGTTACAGCAGCTACCTCAAGATCTTATTCACTGATTCTCATGTCTGGATTTTGTGTCTCTGCTAGTCTGCATTGATGTTTTTTTTTCCCCCAGATAATGAGACACATTTTCCTATTTGAATAATTTTGTATCATATCCTGGAACTTGTGGATATTAGGATGTATTTGTTGACTTTCTTATATTTTTATCAAAGATCACTGATGGTTTTTCTTTGAGTAAGCAATGCATCTCGGATGCAAAAATTGTGTCCATGTTTTCAGAAGCTGATAAAGTATCATTTCAGGCTTTCCTGCCGGTCTGGAAATGTGTACATTTTTCCTTGTAGATATATAGAAAAGCTGTATGTTGGACAGAATTTCGAGCTCCCTGTCTCTTTCGTCTCAGCTTTTATGTTTCATTTCCCAGAACCTCTTCTTGCCCTTGCTTCTCTGTTCCCCATCTTCATGTTGTGTTACGCAGATTCTCACAGTTCAGCTGTTGAGAGTGACTGTAGCCTGCCCACAGGCTCAGTGCACGCTGAATGGAAAAGCAGTTTATGATCTTACTGTTCTCTCTCTCTCTCTCTCTCTCTCTCTCTCTCTCTCTCTCTCTCCCTCCCCATCCCATACATTCTGAACAGGCAAAAGGGGAATGTAGCTTTTTCCACCTAGTTTCAACTCCGTCATGGTTTATTTTTTGGTTTTCTTCATTTTGTGGTGGACATGTGCTTTCAGCTTCCTATGTATTGAAGTAGCAAGAACCACCTTTGCATTCCAGAAGAGGCCAGCATGTGTGACTTCTTTGAGGCAGGGACTGTGAATATCCCAGTGACCATTAGGGCAATTAAAATTTTTTTCTTTTTCTTTTATCTAGGATGTCCACATATTTGCAATAGAGTCAATTGGTTGAAAACATATAGAAATACAACTCTCTAAAAATCTACTTGTTGGTTGTGTCTAATTAATCAATATAGCTGTCAGTTTCAGTTTCAACTACTACCTGTATGGTTAGTGACTGTCAACCTGAACCGTTTAGACAACAAGCCTCCGTGCACGTCTGAGGATTATTAGATTCTGTCAGCCTCAGGTCATTGCCATGAGGGTTGTCTTAACTGGGTTAACTGAGGTAGAAAGAACCATCCTAGAGGAGACTGACACACTTCCCCAGGCTTGGGTCTTGGACTAGATAAAGAAGGTGTATCAACTGAGCATGAGAACTCATCCTCTCTTTTCCTTGTTTTGTTTTTAAACAGGATCTCACTCTGCAGTTGGCTAGCCTACAACTCACAATGTAGAGTGGACTGACTTTGAACTCACAGAGATTCCCTGTCTCTACCTCCTGAGTGCTGGAATTAATGGTGGATGCCGCCATGCCTGGCTGGATTGTGGTTATAATGTGACCTGTTCCTTTAGTCCCCTGCTGCCTTGACCTCCTAGCCATGGTGGGCTTTACTCTTAAATTGGGAATAGAAATACACCCCCTTCCTTTGAGTCACTTCTGTCCGAGTATTTTTATTATAACAACATAGAAATTTCATTTGGTTCAACATTGAAATCTGTTTCTTTCCTTGCTAATATTTTTTAAAGCTTTAATTTTGTTTTTATTTTTTGACCAAATATTTTATAATTCATCAAAAACTATTTAAATAAAACAAAACATGAAGAATGATTTATAGAGCCTTGAAGGTCAAGTATAAACCAAATTACGGGGAGGTAATATTTTCAATATTAAATAAAAACTACCCAAAGATTTTTGAATAGGATTCTAATATTATCCAGTGGTTTTAGTTTCCTGGAGGATTTGTAAAATACATTTTCTGGGGAAATCAGTGGACAGGGCATTGGAAATATGGTTTAACTAAAATTGGGGCATTCACTGGGGATGTGGTCTGAGTCAGGGGTCTTGGCTTTTGAGGAGGAATGTGCTTGAGGAACTGGCTTACTGGGTTTTTTTTTTCACAATTGCATTGGCTAGGCTTCAGCTCTCAGAAGTAGCTCAAAGTGGAACTTTTTTTTTTAATGGAATAAAAATGAGTCTTGTCAGCATAAAGACATCATAAAAGTTTCGTCAGGACAATGTCCACAAGCCAAAGACAGATAAAAAACTGGGCAGGCTCACTTGGTTATTGTCAGTTTCGAGTATTCAGTAAGAAAGCCTACCTTATTCATTTGTTTGTTTATTTATTTGTCTTTTTTTTTTCTTTTTCAAGACAGCGTTTCTCTGTGTAACAGCTCTGGCTAGCCTAAAACTCACTTTGTAGACCAGGCTGGCCTTGAACTCACAGAGATCTGCCTGCCTCTGCCTCCCGAGTCCTGGAATTAAAGGCGTGCACCACCATGCCAGGTGAAAGGCACCTTTTGATGGCTGGCTATGTTCAACGTATTTTTTTCTTAAAGCTCATGTGGTCAGGTTTCTTGTAGAGCAGTGTCTAGCTTTGATCCTTGGGACTATCTGAAATTCCCATTCTCTTCTTCTTTAGTTTGGGGAAGCTGCTTCTATTTTACATTTCAAAACTTCTACCAGTTTAAAATCAAAATTTTCTGTTACCTATCTGTATTTTTAAAATCTTTGAACTCTCACCTATTTGAAAATAATATCTTTATTCTTCCAGTTTTTCCCTTTTATTTATTTCATGTGTATGGGTGTTTTTCCTATAGATATATCTGTTTACCATGTGTATGCAGTTCCCCCAGAAGCCAGATGCTACTGGATCTTCTGGGACTGGAGTTACAGATGGTTTGCAAGTTGCCATGTAGGTGCTGGGACTTGAACCTGGGTATTCTGGAAGAGCAGCCAGCGGTCTTGTCTGCTAAGCCATCTCTCCAAGCATTCTGGTTTTGTTTTTAAAGGTTTATTTTATTATTTTTTACTTCTGTGTATATGTGTGTCTGTATTTTATGTACATGTATGTGTGTCCATATGCTAGTGGGAGCCAGAAGAGGGTGTCAGGTCCCCTGTAACTGTAGTTTTACACAGCTGTGAACTACTTGGTGTTGGTCTTGGGAATGGAGGGCTAGGCCTCTTCAAGGATGGATGCCCTTAACCCCTGAGCCATCTCTTCAGCCCAATATCTCCCTTCTTGGTTTTAGATATTGTTAGTGCTAAGTCTTTAGTCTTTGAAACTTTATTCTCCTTGTACCATCTTGACTTTTTTCTTTTTCCTGTCTGGTGCTTTATTTCCTTAACTGTTGTGGTCTCTTCATTTGCATCAGAAGAAAAGCATGTGTTCCTCTCAAATGCCCCTACCAGGATTTCCTGCTCTCTGACACTTGTACATTTCTTCTTCATCGTGTCCTCTGAGTTAGGCAAAGTCCAGATAATTTTCTGAACCTACACCTTGCTTCTGGCCATTGAACTCCCCAGCTCCCCATACTCTTTCTCTCTGCTCTTTTCCTCCACCTCCATGTTTTACCCCATCAAACGTATTACATATCTTATTATTTCTTTGTTAATAGTTCATTTTTCTCTTATTAAAATTTATGCCCAGTGAAGGGAGAGTTTCCATGCTTCCTTGAATTTTATATTCTCACACCCTCAAATCAAAGACTGCCTAAAGCAAAAAGTAGCCCAACAAATACTTGTTGATTCTGTTACACATTATGATAGAATCTGGATGCCTACCTTATCATTTAATTTCCTTAATAGTGTTTAGTTCCCACAGTCACTATTAAGTCCGTATTGCTGCTGTAGCCATCTTTCCCAAAGGAGTTTGAGCAATCACGCTATTAATTTATGTAGTCATGAAGCTAAGTACCCAAACTGTATTTAAATATAAGCATATTTTAACACCTGAGGTTTATTGCTGAATATTTGATTTTCACTGTCATCCGGAGGAATGATCAAGTGCTATACGATGAATTTGTAAGACTATACCTTTTAGTTTTACACGTACTCATTCAAAGTCACCAAATGAGTCTAAAAGAATCCATCTTACCAGAGCAGAGTCTGAAGCTTGAGCAGAGAAACATAAAGCATAAAAGCTGGAAGAAATCCCAAGGCCTTCTATTATACTTGTGAATATACAGAACTTTGTCCTGAGAAGGAAACAGGTTCTTTTACGGCATTATTGTGCGAAGGGAATTTATCCTCATTCAGGGCCTAGGAGAGAGTGAAAACACGCAACGTGTAAGCATGTGGGAAAAATAATTATGTGATTAGTAATTAAAAGAAACAGAGCAATGTTCCCACAAGTGGCACTGAACCAAATCAGGTGGAAAAGGCCACCAAAAATAAAGTATGGAAAGTTCCAGATGCAGAGGAAGTTTGACTGAGGCTCAGAGGAACAAAGCCATCGTTTCCAGCTGAAGTAGTTGGAAAAGTCACAGTGGTACCCGACTGACTCGTGAAGAAGTGAACGTACCAGGCGTCCGTGTGGACAGTTTGCTGCTTTCCACTGACCCCGGTGTTAACTATTTCAGCAGAGGAAGCAATGCTTTGGTGAGAACAGAGATGAAGAGTCACCCACTCAGAGGTGGTAGAATTTAAACTTTAAAAATCAGCTTTCAAAAGGGAAATTTGATCTAAAAAAATTAACCTTAATTTTTAATTTATGTTTATAGATGTATCTATGTGTATCTCTGTGAATTATGCACATACAGTGCCCATGAAGGCCAGAAGGGGGTATTAGATCCTCTGGAACTGGAGTTTCAGAGGGTTGTAAGCCATCACGTGGGTACTGGGAACTGAACCCAGACCTTCTGGAAGAGCAGCTGGAACTCTCTACCAGTGGAGAGCCATCTCTTCAGCCCTGATCTCAACATTTAAAAAATACTTTGCTTACCTGTCTTTTTTTTTTTTTAACAAATAGTCATTCAGACAAAAAGCTGAAATGGAAGCAAACATTTCTGTCTTTGAATGTTCATTGAGAGATTACACATAGTAACGAAGTATTTAAAGTTGCTTAGTAAGATGGGGGACTAAATAAATAAGTGATAGTAGATGTATATAGAAGAAGACAACCGAGTCATTAAAATGCAGATTACAGACATTTGTAGTAAATCACCTACTGTGTGCCCTTCTGAAAACCTTCGTGTTCTACACTATAATTCACTAAAATAATAGAGTTAGCTGGGGGTGATTGCATATACCTTTAATTCCACCTCTCTGGAGGCAAAGGCAGACCTCATGTACATAAACAGTTTCAGGTCATCCAGGGCAGTACAAATCTCTCTCTTTAAAATAGAGCTTAGAAAAAAAGTAACAAGAAAGCAGACTGTTTGCATCTGGCTGCACCACAGGGAGTTACCATAACTATGAAAACTGTAGTATTTTCTTTAAAGGAAGAATTCACCACAAGCAACTGTCTAAACCATCGGAGAACTGAAAAATTAAAAAGTAACAACCATACCTCAGTGCAGTGAGTGGCAGAAGGGCCTTTCAGAGTCACCAGGGAAAAGGAAGGAAAAGGAGGTTATTGGAAACTAGGAAGCAGCAAAGGAATCTGGTGCCTGAACCCATGAGTCTGGCGCTGCTTCCCTGGAGCTCAGAAGAGTGGCCCACGCGCAGGCAGACCTTTGAGGAGTTGGATGGAGCCGCGGCTGGGATTATCACTTCACTGAAGATTGAGCTATTGGGCTGTCAATGTGAAGGGCTATTGCTGACGCATCGCTGGGAGGAACAGGAAGACAAACAGGAATATCTTCTTCAGCATCTCTCTCCTGTTTAGACCATCACAGGAAGAACATAAAAGGGACCGTATGGACACATGACAACACATGGAAGAATAGTTTGCAGAATTTCAGCCCCAACATCATAAAGCCCGTCTGAGGAGGGAAGGGCAGCAGTCAAAATTCTAGGATGGTCTCCTAGAGTCTCGCTTCCCGTTTAACATGTCTTGTATAGAACACCTACCCTTGAGTGTGAGAAGAAGCTGTGAGGTGAGTGAGATTGCAGTTTTCTTGGTTCGGTTACGCTCTGTATCAAGTAATACTGGGTAACCACTCCAGTGATTACAGCATGCTTCCGCAAGACTCAGTCATAGCCAACTGGAGTGGGGCGGGGCTAGAGATGCTTTCCCTCATCGGCCTAGAAGAAAGCAAGGAGCTAGTGAACAGCCCATCGCAGCAGCCACATAGTGAAAACCTGTCAGTCAGTAGCAGCAGCTGGGGATTTTCCTTTATTAGCTGCTAGTGAGAAAACCACAGCCTTCCAACCGCAGCCTGCTTGCAGCTTGAGTGGACTTGGAAGACAAACCTGAACTTGAAGTGAGAACTGTGGTGCTGTTGGTCCTAAGACTGCAGCCTTGTCAGTCATTAAGAAAGCAAATGAAAAAAATGGTTTTGAGGATGTAGACAAAAGGGTAACCTCACACACTTCGACTGGGAATGTAAACTCATTCAGCTCAGCAGTTACAAGAATCAGTATGGAGGTTTCTTAAAAAAACTTGAAAACAACTCTTTTTTTTTTTTTTAGATTTATTTATTTTGCATACAGTGTTCTGCCTGCATGCCAGAAGAGGGCGCCAGTTCTTATTACAGATGGTTGGGAGCCACCATGTGGTTGCTGGGAATTGAACTCAGGACCTCTGTAAGAACAGCCAGTGCTCTTAACCGCTGAGCCATCTCTCCAGCCCGAAAACATAACTTGCTTATGACCTAGCTATACCGTAACTCCTGAGTATCTACCCCAAAGACTCCAAGTTAACATGTCACAGAGACACTTGCACGTTGATATTTATTATATCACTGTTCACAAAAGCTGAACTATGGGACCCAGTGCCCAACAGCAGAGGGGTGGATGAGGGAATGGGATTTATATACACAATGAAATTGTTTTCATAAAGAAGAAAAAAGTCATGTTGTTGTAGGAAAATGGATGCAACTGGAGGGAATCCTGTTAAGTAGATTAAGCCAGTCCAGAAAGACAAATACCATATGCTTACTCTCATTTGTGGCTTCTAGATTTTTTTTTATAGATACATGGAATCATGTATGTACTTGTGACATGAACATAGAAGTGGACTGTGTCTAGGAGGGGACAGAGGATGAATGAGAAATGAGAGGGTAGGAGACTGTGTGAGGGGATATGCACAACTTTCACAACATACATGTATTAGAAATCAATAAAATCTCCTCCACCAGATGAAAGAAAAGAAAGAAAAAAACCAACAGTGTAGCCTCTTGTCACCCTCGGCAGGGAACTCATCTGAGCTGTGTACAGTCTTCTGACCCTGGAACATTTGAAACAGTGAAGGAGCAATGTTAAGGCTGCAGGGTTGTGGCCATTTGCTTCACAGCATTAGGAAAGGAATACAGGCAGGCTTAGGGTGGAAAGCCAACAATTATAACTCACACCCGTAGTAAACAGAACTCACAAACAACAATTGGTATGTTAGACAAAACTTCGCACATAGCAGGGTAATCCAGTGTGGTGGGAAGCTGCTTAAGGGGTCTTTAAAATATGAAAACTGGTGGAGTATAAATGTGGGCTGTGGATGCCAGCGCATTAGAGTTCGGAGTGGAGCTCGTAGGAAGAACATTGCTGTAAAGGGGCACCCAGGGGGAGCAGTGAATCTGCCCCAAGTATGGATGGCAAAGGTGTGTCAGGCCCAGGGGCCAGAAGCTTTGCAGCCTTGCCTGCAGCAATTACATTTTCGTTTTCTTATAGAGCAGAAAAAGACTTTGGGCGCTGGCGCAGCCGAGATCTCTGACTGAAGAACTCCAGTCCCGCACAGCATGCTGCATAGAAATAGGAATCATTGTGTATGAAC
>CABHPH010156383.1:22488-46401 GCA_902168325.1 Peromyscus nudipes
AGGAGGAGGAAGAAGAAGAGGAGGAAGAGGAAGTGGAGAAAGAGAAGGATGTGGAAGAGGAGGAGGTGGAGGAGGAGGTGGAGGTGGAAGAGCAGGAGGACCTGGAGGCTCCAACCATGATGAGGACCTGACACTCGTAGCAAGAGAGAACGGAAGAAATAAGTTGGAGCAGGTGGCGTTTCAGACGGCGGCTTGGATTCGCTCCACCTCTTCCTAACAACTCCGTGAGCCGTGGGGGGCGAGGGGGTTTGATGGAGACCTCCTGTTTAGGACTGAGTGTTACAAAGGCTCACACCCTCTGCACATTGCCGCATTGTGGGTCTCTGCATTTGTTCCCACCTGCTGCGAAAGGAAGCTTCTGTGATTGTGGTTGCGTGAGCCGCTGATCTAAGAGCGCAGCTGACTGTCATTAGGAGCCACTTGGTTGTCGTACTACTTTAGCAGAACAGTAGGATTTGGTTTTCCCCAAAGTCCCTGGCCTATCTAGTCTCAGGTTCTTGGCCACGCAACCAGTGTCACACATGGGCTCCAGACTCACAGAGTGGGCCTTTGGGTCAGAGTGTTTCGTCAGAGCGGTGGAAAAGCAAACGATAACACCGGCATGCGACTCAAATTGCCACTGTGGAACCTATCATGGCCTTTGCAGAAAATTTTATTAGAAAATTAGACACTTAGTGCTTTGTTTACTTTTCATGTGATTTTTAAATCTCAACTCTGGGGCATTTGTTCCACTGGGGACCGAGTTACCTGTGGAAAACTTGGTGTGAAGTTACTTTCACAAATAGACAAATGATGTCTGTGTTAGCCGTGGAGGTCGCCCGCTCAGACCTCCTTTCAGGAGCATGTGCTGCACAGAGGTCACTGGGCAGGCAGCTGTCAAGTGCTGCTCCTCCCAGGTGGTCAGAACGTCCACAGGAGGCCAGGTCCCTGCAGGTGCCCACCATCTAGTAATGGAGCTATGACAAGGCTAGAGTTGAGCCATTGCTGTTCAGGTCAGGGTCCTCCGGGAACAGTTTTATTCTGGGGCTTCCCTTAGCGGAGACCCCAGATTCAAACTTCGTTCTGAAACCCCAGCTGACCTAACATCTTCTTCCCTTCTCTCTTGCTACAAGCGTCAGATCACCATCATGGTCTGAAGCCCTCTTGTAATTAACATTTTTGTGTCTCTACAATTATACCATCAGCTAAGTTAGGGTTAAAAGTTCCTTAGTGTTCTCCTATTTGTAATAAAAATGCTTAAAAACGAAAGCATGGACTGGCGAGATGGCTTAGTGGTTAAGAGCGCTTACTTTAGGTTGGGTTCCTATCATCCATGCTGGGGGCACTCATGATGAACTGCTATGAAGAGTCAGAATAAATCTACTCTATAATTGAACACCCACACACCCTCCCCTTACCCTCATGTATTTGGTCATGAGAATTAGTGGGCTGGTTTTGACCCTATTTAAAAACATGTGGAGTGATTTAGGCTCAAAATCCAGTATTTCTTTGCTCTAGGCATGGAGGCTTTCCATGAATTTTTACCTTTATGTCCCTCCTTACTTTCAAATTTAAATTAAATGCTTTCCTTTAAAGAGGTTTTGACAAACTTTTCCCACAGCCCAGCTGTGACCCCTGTAGCCCCTTCTCTTGACAAGAGGATTCTTAATACATCTTGTTTCACTCTCCTCCACCTTCTACGTGTGCTCTCTCCAGATTCACCGAGGTCAGGTACCATTGAGGTGAGCTAATTTTAAGCATTTGTGATAAGATCGTCTTTCTAAGTAACAAAGGACACATCTATCCTATGGTAGTTTACACGCTAGGGTGAATAATTTCATTTAAGAAAATCATTGTCAGAAGCTTTATAAGGCCTTTTAAATTTATAGATTGTATCTACTTTCTACTTGATGGAATATTCCCATTTTTTTCTTTCTTATTCCCTAATCACAGGCAGTATCATAGAGACCTTTTGGTACCTCAGTATTGTCTTTGTAGATGATACACAGCTGTGGCCTAAAGCTCTGAGAAGACAGGAAGCCAGTTGGAAGCTTTCTGAAGTCAGAGACAGATTTAGAAACAAAAAGGTATGGGTCAATAAGATTTAGATGCTATCTGGACTGTGACATTTAGTATTCTTTGAACAGGTGAGTCTGGTGAAATGGCTCAGCAATTAAGAGCATCGCTTTGAGGAGGACCTGGGTTTGGTTTCCAGTACCAAGTGGCAGTTTACAATCATCTGTGACTCCAGTTCCAGGGGATCCAATGATATCTTTTGGCCTCTGTGGGCACTAGCCGTGCACATGGTATACCTACAGATATGTAGGAAAACACTCATATATATAAACTAAAAATAAATAAATCTTTAAAAAATCTGAACAGGTATGCTGGATAAGTAGAATCAAGGTTGATAAGGTAGAATCAAGGTGTGTATGTACATGTACATGTGTTGTTAACAATCAAACAACCCATGGTATATCATATCCAATACGTGAAATTGAATGAATTTAATGGTCTGGTTGCAAGTTTAGGCACAAGTTTCAAGGGCTCTACATCCAGTGGACCATGGCTGTTTCTCCTTCCTGGATCTCAGCTTGCACAGTACAGTCTTGTTTGCATCTGGGAAAAGGGCCCTGCAACCAATTCCCTCAATTCCTATAGCTTGTTTAAAAACTACAAGTTAGAAAAAGATAAAAACAGCTCACTGTGGTCCTTGGTGAGCTGTCTATGAATGTGCCTGGACATTTTCAGCCTCTGACTCATGTCTACCGATCCAGAAATGTCTGGTTGCAGTGTCCATATAGCAAGAAGTAAACACAGCAATTTACCAGTTCGGCTTTATTAGCCAACTGATTAACTTACTGTTTTTCCTAGAATAGTCAGTCTGCCATGCATATTTTAACAAGTCAACGATTAAAAATATGACTAATTGAGTTCTGGTAGAAAATGCTCATAATGTTCTGTTCAAGAAATGAAATGACTCAATGCTGACTTTTTGGCATTGATAAAAACAGCGACATTGCCCTAGAATGTGCAGCCACAGCTTTATCAAGCTGTTGAGCATGGTTGCCTAAGTCTTACAGCAGTGCGGATTTTGATTAGCGTCAGGATGACGTGTTTTCAAATCCAAGTTGCAAGACAAGGTGACATTATTCATGGGCATTTGTAATGGTGACATTTTAATAGTGCAGGGAAAGCAATCAACAGCTATTGTCCAAGTTGATTACATGTAAACCAGTTTCACATAAAAGTACCTTTCCTAAGCTGAGCCACTCCGATTTAATAAAGCCAATGTTAGCTATGGCTGTAGAGGGAGATAGTGCTGTGCTGGCTTATGGAATGCACAGTTTTGAAGTAGAGAGGCGAAATGCAATTATTGACTTTCCTTTGGATTTCCTGTTAAGGATAAAATTATTCAATATTTTTTATACTGCGTTAAAATGTGTTTTGAAAGATGACTGTTGACATTAAAATAACTGGTTGTTCTCCACTTCATTACAACAGGTTAGAAATAGGAAGGTTCCAAAGGGAAAGAGGGAACACCCTTCCCTGTGTTCTGTCCTCATCTCTTTTCTGAATTAGTCACAGAATCTAATAGAATGTAAGCAGTATACATTACTCAACAAGCAGTTATTGGACTACATGTCAGCATCATGGTAAATGCTGGAGATTCAGTGATCAAGGATAACTGATGAAATGTGGTGATATTTTATCTGTGTCCCCTAATAAAGTTTATCTGAGGATCAGAGGAAAAAGCCAGCAACTATAGTAAACACAGAAGTCAGGCAATGGTACCACATGCCTTTAATCCTATCACTTGGGAGGCGATGGATCTCTGTGAGTTCAAGGCCACACTAGGAACAGAGCCAGGCATGGTGGCACACGCCTTAAATCCCAGAACTAACCATAAAGGTCTGGAGGTCAGTACAGACAGACAGGAAGTGATGTAGCAGAGAGAGGAAGTAAGAAGGCAGAACAGAAAGGCATATAGGTGTGGGTATACACAAAGAAAGTTTCTTTGGCAGAGGATCTCCATGCAGGTAAGAACATGGCTGGCTTCTTTCTGCTCCCTCAGATTTCACCCCAGTTTCTGACTCTGTTTTTTTTTTTTAATTAATAAGATCTTTTAAGATTCGTGTTACAATGAAATGAACCTGGAAGGAGCATATAGATGAGGTGAAGCGGTGGTGAAAATATGCATGAAGTCCTCACAGCAGCGTAGAGTGTGCTCTGGGGGATGGCAGAGGTTAAGGAGTAAGACAAGGGACCAGAAAGGTAAGAAGACTGTGAAAGTGAAGTGGATTTCATAGGAGGGGAACAGCCTCCCATTGTTAGAGGCCCAAGAGACTCTTTGGAACCTGGTGGGGACCACACTGATGTGTACAGATAACTCTTAGACATCATTGGTCAGCTCTCTTTTCACTAATGATAGTGAAGTTGATGGCACTATCATTTGATATGTAAAGGAAGGATGTGGAGGAATACTGCTTCATGTGCTCATTTGAATTGATCATGCTTAGCTTTAAATTCCTTAAATATTTTAAATGCATAGCTAAATATGCAAAACTCTATTTTAATTAGGGAGAATCCACTTTTTGGTGATGCTGAAATAATTTTCTCTTGATTAGAAGCATTCATTTTTCTGTTTCAACTTTTAAATAAACCATATAAATAGTCCCATCAACTCCCTTTTCTGGTGTGTGTGTGTGTGTGTGTGTGTGTGTGTGTGTGTGTGTGTGCACTTTCCTATGTGCACACATGTGGAGGCCAGAGGCTGGTGTCTGCTGCTTTACTCTGCCTCACTACACCTTTTCTAAGAATCAGTCCCCCTTGAAGCTAGTGGCTCCTAAGAAGCAGTATCACCACTGTCACTAGACTGACTGGCCAGCAAGCCTCTTTGATCTACCTGTCTCCATTTTCCTTCTGCAGCATCGGTGTTATGGTGTGAGTCACCAGTCGAGGTTTTATGTGGGTGCTGGGGATCCGAACTCAGGTCCTCATGTTTGGACAGCAAGCACTTTACCCACTGAACCATCTCTCCACCTCCAATACCATCATTCTGGATAGATGTACTATGGCTAAGATGGATGGCATGCTGATGGAGGACACTGGCTTTGGGTAATTAGCTCGGGAGACTGGGCAACAGTTACAAACTGAAGTTCTCCTCTTGACAAGCACAAACTTTACCCAGGGGGAATGTGACATGACTAAGTGGTGTTTATGGTCTTAGGATCACCCTATTAGAAGTTGAAGAATAGAAAGAAGGGAACATATTGGTGGAGGATGAAGATGTAGGAGATTAGTTCATAAGAGAGACAAGAAGAGTCCAAAATAAGGGCATAGAAAGGTGATGGGGCCACAGGGAGAATGTGATATCTAAGGAGTAGAATTGAACATGTGATCATGGAAAGTTCAGGTCTTTGGCTTGAGGAACAAGGTGAATGGAAAAGTCATTAAGTTTTGGAATAAAGAGGATCAGAATCAGGAAAAATATATGAACTCAGTTCTGTACCATGCTGAACTGATCAGTCACAGATATGGTTTGCAGGCATATTATTGGCTGAGAAATGCAATTTGAAGGGATGAGTCAAACAGGGAGAAAAAAAGAAAGAATCTGAGTGCAAGCTAGTGCTGAGGTCCCAGAAGGTCAATGTATCACACTAGTCTCCCCCTGCAGAGTTCAGATCCGATGAGGAACTAGACACAGCAGTCACCCAGACATGGAAACATTCTTTCTCTAACACTGGTTGGAGAACAGGGCTTCAGTTTTTATTTCAAACAATCTTGCTAACATTTTATTCAGTAAGTGGTTATGTTAATGGTTTTGAAAGGGGAAGTGAATGGAGGTATTTAACAGTCTGTGTGAAGACAGAAGAGGGAGGTTCTCTTTTTCAGACTTGCCAAAGAAATAAACCATTCTTCTTTCCATGGGGAAGAGTGAGGAGGGGATTAGAGAAAGTGCAACATTACACTACCTGCAGTTCCCACACTGCAAACAAGACCTGTAGAAAAGGACTTTCAACAGCATGCGTTTGAAAGGGTGGCAAAGGTCAGAACGTAGAGCGGTAAAATGCTGGTGCTGATGCTGCAGACTATGACAATTCTGGGTTGTACTGAGCACCCACTGCATCCCAGGAGCTGCTAATACTGTAGACAATGACAATTCTGGGATGCACTGAGCACCCACTGCATCCCAGGAGCTGCTGATACTGTAGACTATGACAATTCTGGGATGCACTGAGCACCCACTGCATCCCAGGAGTGGTCTTGAGTCCTTTATAACCATTAATTTCTCTGATTCTTCTATGAGGTGTAGGTAGGGAAAAATAGATTGAGAAGTGGAAACACAGCTGAGTGGTGGAATCTAAATCTGAATTGAGACAGTGTGGTTCAAAAACTGACCTCTGGAGAAATAACGTTGCAGGAAGGAAGATGTGAAGGATAACAAACAGAAACACACACACACACACACACACACACACACATATAAAAAACTGGTTGTTTTCTACAACAGTCAAGGAAAAGCTAATGTAGTATTTAGTTATTATAAGTGCCTAATTGTAGGAGTTCCACATATATTTCAATATTAAATTATTTTTGCCTGGGAATGTTTAGTGACTAGGCAAAGAACTAATTAATTGTATATCCCTGATGGTTTGCTTGTGCTTGTACAATCAATGTGAATTGAGCTGTAGTTATCAAGAGATTGAGAACTGACTCTTGCTTTTGCCTTAAGGAACTATACCAAGCTCTCTGACCCCACTTCTCCCATTTGGGGGCGAACTATATATCGTCTTTACACGTACTCCACAGTCGTATTTGGAAAGTGCTATTGATCCTGAACCTTTACAGTTTACTGGAGGCTCTCTGAGTCTCCTCACTGGCAGACAGGGATGCCAGGAAATACATCATCTCAGGAACCAGGTTTCTTAGATATTTTTTTCGGGACAGAAAAAGTGGGAAGTAGATTAGACATTCCATTAATTTTTATGAAATATCTCCTTAACCTCCTAACACAAATTACATGTCTTCCATATGAAATCTAGACATTTTCACACTGAACCATGTGCCAGGCAAACATGTTTAAACCTTTTGACTTGTTGAAAGTACAGCTCCCATGTGCTTAGTGTGGTAATATTTTCCTGAACTGCAACACAGTGTGTACTGCTTTTTAGCATGCTGCCCCAGGATTGTCTGTAGTTTCTGCAGTTAGTCTCCATTGGGAATTTCAAGATGGTGTGTATCTCTCTGTTTCTTTCTTTTTTTTATTCTTCTGACTGCAATTTTCCCTCCCTCCTCTCTTCCCAGTCCTCTACCACCTCTCCTCTCTCCTAGATCCACTCTTCTTTTTCCTCCAGAAAAGGCCTCCCAGGGATATCCACCAAACAGAGCATAGCAGGTTACAATAAGCTAGGCACACATCCCCATATCAAGGCTGGATGAGGCAACTCAGTAGGAGGAAAAGGGTCCCCAAAGTAGACAAGAGTCAGAGACACCCCACTCCTACTGTCAGGGGTCTCACAAGAACACCAAGCTACACACCCATAACATATATGCAGAGGACCTAGGTCAGACCCATATAGACTTCCTGATTATGGGTGCAATCTCTGGGCGTCCCGTGAGTCATGGGTAGTTGATTCTGTGGGCCGTGTTCTTATGGTGTCCTAGACAAGTTAAGAGTATCCCATCAGGCTGTTGTCTCTCAGAACAAACAAAATACTTTTGAAGCGTTTGTAATTTACAGTATCTTGTGTCTCTGAAGATCTTGGACATAAATATTTGAAAATTTTAAAATTTAAAAAAATATTTCCCCTTGCCTGTCAGATGATATTTCACAGACAGTGATTGCTACCGACCGAATAAAAATGAGTAACTGCATACAACACCACTTTCCAGAAGGGCACCTGAAGGAGTGCGTATGGCTGTGGTAAGAATGCCAGAATTAAAAGTGTCTTCTCACTCATTTCATGTGGACTTGATCCAAGCCAACGACACTTGGCCTTCATCAGATACCATTTGATTTGTCATTAAATATATAATGCATTGAGTCGTCACTCCACCAGTCAGTGTCAGCCAACAAGTCAGAATACACTTATATTTACCAAACCAGTGTGTTTCTGACTATACAGACCCTTAAGAGATAACAATGTCAAAGTTGAAATGATCCAGTGTAAACAAAGTGCTCATTGTCATCACAAACTGATGTGCTTGCTTCTGGCTCTTGCTCTCTGGGGAGAATCCTAATATGTAATTATATATCTCCTACCTCCCATTGCCACAGTCTCCTAAATTGCTACAGAGGCAGAGTTTCTGGAGAAAAGCCAGAAGTACAGAGTTTTGTCCCACTTACCGGTTCAGTAGCCAAATAAGCCACGTTTCTTCCCCTGGGGAAGAAGGATGAGGTGGAGAGAAAGAAATGTCTCTTTAGGTCAAGTCCCATTAGATGGGAACATGAGTAGAGAAGAAGCGGTTTATCAGGAAGATAGGGAAAAACAGAGTGCTAAGGAAGATCCCAGGAATCCCCAAGGATGACCCCACCTTAGACTACTAACATTAGTGGAGAAGGTGCCTGAACTGGCTTACCCCAGTAATCACATCGGTGAATACCCTAACTGTCATCATAGAGCCTTTCTCCAGTAACTGACAGAAGCAGATGCAGAGATCCACAGCCAAACTCCAGGCTGAGCGCCAGGAGTCCAGTCAAAGAGAGAGAAGAGGGATTCTATGAGCAAGGGGCATCAGGATCATGATGGAGAAATCTACAGAGACAACCAAACCAAACTAGTGGGAACTCATGAAATTTAGATCAACACCTGTGGAGCCTGCGTGGGACTGGACTAGGCCCTCTGCCTAGTGAGACAGTTAGTTGTGTAGCTTGATCTGCTTAAGGGGCCCCCTGGCAGTAGGATCAGAATCCATCACTGGTGCACGAGGGGGCTTTTTGGAGCCCACTACCTATGATGGGACTCCTTGTATAGCCTTGAGACAGGGGGAGGGGCTTGGACTTGCCTCTACTGAATGTACCTCCCCATGGGAGGCCTTCTTGTAGGAGGGAATGAGGCGTGGGTTGGGAGGGGGAGGCTGGAGGTGTGGGAGGAAGGAAGAGGGAGATCTTTGATTGGTATGTAAAATGAATAATTTTTTCTTTAAAAAAAAAAAAAGAAAGTAAGATCCATGCATGGGAATGAACTAGACCCTCTGAATGTGGGTGACAGTTATGTGGCTTGATCTGTTTGGGGAGTCCCTGGCAGTGTAGGACCAGGACTTATTCCGGCTGCATGAAAAGGCTTTTTGGAACACATTCTCTAGGGTGGGACACCTTGCTCAGCCTTGACACAGTGGGGAGGGGCTTGGTCCTGCCTCAACTTAGTATGCCAGACTTTGTTGACTCCTCAAGGGAGGCCTTACCCTCTCTGAGGAGTGGATGGGGGGGGTGGGATTGGGGAAGGTGAGAGGGGGGCAGGAGAAGGGGAGGGAGGGGGAACTGGGATTGGTATGTAAAATGAAAAAAAAAAGATTTTGAAAAGTAAATAAATTAAAAAAAAAAAGAAAGAAAGCAAGATCCAAGCAGAGGAATAATGATGTTGTTCTGTCTTCTCCTTTCTGTGTGTAACTCTAACTTCGGTAGACAGTCTCAGATTTTCTGGAATGGGAGTCACAGACCTAGCAATGCATCTCTGTCCTTTGAAATCTTAACTGGAGGAGGGAATAGGTCCTGGACTAACATCTCACCCTATTCTGTCTCCTCCACAGTAGCAATTCTGAATCCACCTCTCCTAGAGGGGTGGCAACGGATAGCTTGTCTTATTCAGCTTCCTTATGCATTTTATGGTTATCTCTCATGATCTCTATACTCTGATCCTTCACCACGGCTTTTTAGATAACGGGAATTCTTCTTCAAAGCTTGGGTCTTCCGAATGAAAGCTGGGGCTTGTTTTGTAACTCTAAAGATGACAGTTCTCTTTGGGTACGGGTTCTGTTCTCTCTCTCTAAATGATGGATACCTCAGTTCTATCAAGGGACTACGTATTAGCAAGAATTATCAGGCAGGAAATGATTGGGTGACATGTCATAGTGTGTGACTGATGGAACTCTGTGAAAAACAATATCTCTTCCTTCTTACTCCCTGAATAGAAATAAGTGACAGTCACTTCCTGATGCAAATTACATCAGTGTCTCTGACAAACACTAACCCTACTCTAGTGTCTTCATGTAGTTCTTGACAGCACATTCTATATTCAGACATAATGATCATATGTTTATCATGATGATGATAACATATATATGTATACATTATATATATAACATGTATGTCTGTACACATACACACACAAAAACATATATATATATATACTAATTATATACATAGAATATATGCCTGAAAATGCTAAGCAAGCATTGTACCACTGAGCTGGACTCCAGTCCCCTAGTTTGTGTTCATTTGTCTTAACCACATCATGTGTATATAAGGCTCTTGATTCATCCCCAGAAAGATGCGTTATTGCATTATGTAGGCCTCACTCATTCAATGCCTACCATGACTAAATAGAAGAGGTCTAAGGCCTATTTAGCAAAATACAAATGCCTATTAGTAAAATTATTGAGCATCGGGCCATGTAGAGGTTCAAAGAGGGCTGTAGAGTTATCTGTTTTGATTTTCAGAGCCTTTGAGGTCACTTCCTGGCCATGTGACTAGCACTTGCCAGCATAATTAATTTTCCTGGCACGGAGTTAGTTCAGGCAACGACCGCACATCTGAGATCTACATTAAGAAAAGGGTTTTAGGAGTGAAGCGTGTGAAATCTCACATAGACCTGGCCTTCCTTTTGCCCTTCTGGATACACACCTGTCAGCTGGAAGCCTGGGCTTTGGGCCAATTTCAGATGCTGCACTACAGGTCTGCCGGGGCCAGGCAGGGTCACTGTAACTAATGCACTCTCCTCATCCCACACAGCCTCTCCTGAAGAACTGGAGAGGCAAATTCTATTTCTGTTTATTTGGGAAGAGTTTTGATTCTCCCGTATTGGACTTATTTTTCTTGTTCTCCTAATTGGAGTGAAGTTACGTTACATCACGTTCCTTAGTTACGTTCCTTTGTAATTGCTCTCCGAAACCCCCAGAATTAGAAACTCCAGCTTTCTGCTCTTCCACCATCATAGGTATCTCTTCATAGGATGTGACTAATTATCAGTGTCTTTCATATTTATTCTCTTCCCTGGCTCATGGGCCCCATGAGGAACTATCTTGATACTCCCACGTCTAGTTCTCAGCCTTGCATTTGGCACCATTTACAGATAGGGCCAGGAAGAATGGGCTCCTCTCCACCTAACTTCAGGATATAGCCTTTATTGAATCTCACAACATCTGGAGATGGAAATTTCATTTCTACCAGATTGGATGTGAATTTATGTTGTCATTTAACTTACTTTTGTTAACTTATAAGAATGTGATATCTTCCACCAAAGTTTAAATGATTAATAACCTAGTTAGGCATGGTGGCACATATCCCAGAGCTTAAGATGTTAAGGTGGGAAGATGATGAGTTCAAGGCCAACCTGAGTTACATAATGAATCTGAGGCAAGTCTGGACTATGTGGTGATAAAAATGTCTTAAGTAATCTGAAACCAAACCACCATCACTGACAAAGGTTAATAGTCTAAGCATTTACCCTGTGCTATTGGCAATTTGGAATTTGTTCTCTGGTGAGTTTAACAAGCAGAAACCAAACCAAACCAAACCACCCATTTCTGTTCATATTCCTTTCAGAAGAAATAAATACAAATCTTCCTTAATACCTGTGCCCTTATGAAACAAAAGAAGTAATGACTTTATCCTGTGGGCTCAGCACTTCGTAATTATCAATAATGTAAATGACCCCTGGAAGAAGAGTCTGAAAAGGCTTCTGTGGTGGTATTGTGTTTCCCAAAATATTGTGTATGCTAATAAACTTATCTGGGGTCAGAGAACAGGACAGCCACAATATTAAACATAGAGGTTAGGCAGTGGTAGCACACGCCTTTAATCCTAGCATCCCAGAGACAGAAATCCCTATGGATCTCTGTGAGTTCAAGGCCACATTGGAAACGGCCAGGCATGGTGATACACACCTTTAATCCCAGAAAGCCACACCTTTAATCCCAGGGAGTTTTGGTAGAAAGCAGAAAGGTATATAAAACGTGAGGACCAGAAACTAGAGGCATTTGCCCTGGAGAGGCCTTTGCCCTGAAGAGGCCTTTGCCCTGGAGAGGCCTTTGGCCTGGAGAAGCCTTTGGCCTCGAGAAGCATTTTGGCCTGGTTAAGCATTCAGGCTTCTAGCGCAGTTCAGCTGAGAGTCATTTGGATATGAGGACATAGAGGCTTCCAGTCTGAGGAAGCAAGACCAGCTGAGGATCCGGCAAGGTGAGATAGCTGTGGCTTATTCTATTTCTCTGACCTTCCAGCGTTTACCCCAATAACTGGCCTCAGGTTTGTTTTACTAATAGGAACTTTTAAGACTCATGCTACAGGCTTCAGTCAGCATTTCCACTAGAATCCCATCAGTCGGCATTTCAGGGAATCACCACAAATGTAGAGTGTCTATTCTATTTTGTTGAATTCCTTTCTTGATGGCCACTTCTCCACAATCCTTCATCTTCATCTCTCCCTTTCTTTCATTTCCTCCCATCCTTTTTTTTCTTCTGACTCTTCCTCAGCATCATCTGACCCAGGAGCCCTTATTGACACCATTCATTGTAGAGGGACACTAGCTGCTTTGTGGCACACCTGTGCCCCACACCCCCAGGCTGCTTGCAGTTTTGCTAATGTTTTCCTCTTTCCTCTGTAAGCGATATTATGCCCTGCCCTTTACAGGCGGCTTCATTATTTGCAGAAACCTCATCTCGGTAACTCTAGTAGGCTTTTACTTCCCTGGGTATTTCTGAGCTGACTTTTGGCCAACTGTATCTTACAAAGTCAGCAGGTTTCTTCCAAATATTATCATTAAGTGTTTCCTGTGTGAAATCCTGTCCTTTTCAATGTACTTGGAAGAAGGAAATAGAAAAAAAAACCATGAGTTTTTATATAGGATCTTTTCTCTTAACAGCCAATGGCCCTTAGACAATTTCAGAAAGTAAAGACCTGATTGAAGCTGGGCAAATAGCAATGGAGAGGGTTGAAGTCTTTCCCAATGTTCCACAGGGACCAATCTGCCTTGTGTGACCTCCATAAAACTGTTTGAGTTCATTCCCTTGGTGTCACTGATCCAGATTCAGTTTTTAGAGTTCAAGGCACTGATATGCCTGATGTATAGAGAAGGCACTCTAAAACATCCTCTAGGGCTCTCCACAAATGGCCAGTGGTTATGTAGAAGCTGTGTCTTGGGAAGGGTTGAGCTGGACATGGAAACTGACACCCAATGTCTACTCTTCAGGAGTTAGGTATCTGAAGTGGAGTGGGTGGGGTAGTTCTTAGAAAATCAAAGGTAGGACCCACATATGACAGAGAATATGGACTTTAGTTTTCCTGAGCCTGGATTCCCTCACTTAATACAGTATTTTCTGAGAAATGGCACTGTAACTTTTAGATGAGCGTGATGCGGTAAGAAAGAGCCCGGGGGAAATTGGAAAGGAATTTTAGATTCAAGCTATTATTAAAAAAAATGTTGAATATGGGACATGAAAGTAAAGATGAAAAATTGAGTCGTGGAACTTAAGTAACTCAGGGAAAACTAAAATAAGTCTTCCCTTTTAGTTCGTTGCATTTTTATGGAAATGATATAAATATAAATTATATATACATCACTCTCTAAAACTTTTATAGTAGTTAAGAGATGTATTTATTGATACATTCATTTATTAAGTAATTTATTTTGATTTATTATATTTACATTTGAAATGATTTTGAAAATTACTAATGTACTCAACTTTTATATTGTTAATATATGTTTTGTCCTATTTTTCTCCAGATTAATTTAAAGAAAATTAAGATTTATTATGTTAGTAAAACAAAGAAAAAGAATATGAAATCCTTAAGCTTTTGACATGCAAACTATAATTATACTGTAGGTCTATTTCCTTTTTTCTTTCTTGAGGAGGGTTTCAGATCTTATTTTCTCCTTTTAAGGTATTAGAAACCAATCCTGGAAGAATTGTTTCATAGTTTTCCTAGTTGTGTTGAGAAAACATATCTGTGGGCAAGGAGAGTAGATTCAAGAAGAGGAGAATATAACATGGAGAGTCCATCCCTTCCAGGTCCTGGGTATGGTGAGAGCAGATGGAAGATAGAGCACATAGTTCTTGGGTTTTCCTGTCCATGTTTAGCACATTATAGGAGACCCCAAGGAAAAGGAGTGAGGACTCCAGAAAAGAGTGCTTCCTGTGAACATCCACCAGCAACTTAGTTCTTAAGTGATGGAGATGGAGTCTTATAAGCAGCTGAGGGTGGATGAGGGGGATTCTAGCAGGATAAGGTGGCTGTAAGTTATGGCTGCAAAGCAGGTTGCACAGACCTGGCCTGGATCTGAATCTCAGACAGCCTTTGGAGAGGGCTAGTGAATCAGCAGAAGCAGTGAGATATGCCTTCGTATAGAGGGTCTTCAGGAGTGTGTTGAAAATAAAAGGAGTAGGCTTCGGTTGCTGTGACTGGAGGCTGCCATGATGTCTAGCATCACCAGACACTGGTATAAGATACTGGTATAAACCATAAGGTACTGCTATCTCAAAGCACTCTAATCCCTACGTATCAGCTACTATTAAAATGATTAGGTCGGACTTAGTAATACTGGATCTTTTTTCTTCTTTTTTATCCATGCACTGCCCCCCCTCCAGGAGGAAGAACAGATTTGTATCTTGCATTTCCCATTTCTACTTTCTGGCTGTACCTCTTCCTCCTTTCTACTATAGACCACTCCCATCAGAGTCCTAATGCAGCCTCTGCACCTTCTCTCTCGTGACAAAACAGCATCAAAGTGTCACAGCATTTTACCGCACATGGAGACATTTCCATTGAACATCTGTATAGGAAGAATTCAACATTAAATTCAAAGATAGAAAGCCACAGCAAACGTTAAGATTTCTCTAACAGTTGAACAAAGAATCGAGACAGGGCCTTTCTTTTCAAACTCAGCACATAGGCATATATTTCAGTGGGGGAATGCAGCACCTACGAAATGGTTATTTATTCCAGACCACAGGAATCCCCATTATTTCAAAGTTTTCATTTTCTGGAAGATGGAAGATATTTGTCTGGGCAGCTGTATTACGGGACACACAGGGCTAGCCAAACGCTGGGGAATAGGTGCCAACAGCAAAGCAGGAAACGAAAGGTTCTGACCAGAAGGGACAGCATCAGCCTATGTTTTCCCAAGGTGGTTTGTAGATGGGATGTCATCAAGACTGCACTGGTGAGTCCTTGATGAAGAGCAGAGATCAATGCCATCAATCTGGTGGTGGGTGAAGGGAGCTGAGGGCTTTGAGAGAATTTGGAAATCCTTTTTTAAATATCTTTAGCTATTACTCAGAGAAGGTCTGGATAAATGTGTGAATCACATTCGTTTTTTACAAAGTGCAAATCTATGCCTGTTATTTGATCTGTGTTGACCGTGAACAATAAATGTTAGCCCAAATTATTACAATGCAATTATAAGGTTAATAAGTAGAGCATAAAGAGTAACAGGGGTGCCAATGTGAGTAAATACCTGCTGTATGTGTAGTCATAAGCAGGTGGATAAAATTCCTATAATTACAAATGTATTTATTATGAACCAAGAACAAAGAGAGTATTGAACATGTTAGAAGAGTCTCAAACAAAATATCTAGTAAGCAATTAGTACATTACAAGTTGCAGTGTCTATCAACATGGCTTTAGGATACAAATGGGATTATATGTATAAGTTTTGATGTTCTAAATTTAAATTCCAGTCCAGATTCTATTATTGACTGAATCTTTTATTGGCTGAATCAATTTATGCAAGTAAACTTAAATTTTTGAGACATTCTCTTCTGCAAAAATGTTAGCAGTTATTAATAATAAATTATTGTTTAGCCAGGCTGTGGTGGTGCATGCCTTTAATCCCAGCACCCAAGAGACAGAGAATGGCAGATCTCTGTGAGTTTGAGGCCAGCCTGGTCTATGGCGTGAGTTCCAGGAAAGGCCCCAAAGCTACAGAGAAACCTGTCTCAAAAAAGCAAAAAGAAGTTTTGTTTATAATGCATATTTTTCATTTATAGACTAAGCAATTGACTAGGGAGTCATGAGAGAACCTACTCTGCCTGCATTTGGACAAACACACACACACACACACACACACACACACACACACACACACACACACACTCATGCGAAATCCAGAGAAGTTCATTCGGAAGTGACTGAAGTTGGTAAGTGCTATGAAGAAAAAAGTGAAAAAAGTGCAGAAGACAGAGGAATAGATAATATTGGTTGTAGGACGATTTCATAATTTTAAATAGTGGTATTTAAGAAAACATTAAAAAAATAAAGGATTGAGCCATGTTAATAATTGGGGAAGGTGTAATATAGAAAGGGTAATACAGAAAGATGCTTTATGTGTCCCAGCAACACTACTGGACATCAGTGAGCAAGGATGTCTGATGTAGCAGGATGTGAGAACAAAGAGGGAATTAAAACATTCTAAAGCCTTGCAGATGATTCGGATGATTTTTGACTTTTCCTGTCACTGAAATGGGATGCAATTAGAAGGTTTTGTTAGGATTTCCTGTATTTTAGCAAGGTCACTTTGGTTGCTACTTTGAAAGAAACTCTAGGGTGACGTCTATTAAGGTTATGGAGTCTTGTTAGGAGGCTGTCAATAATCCACACAGAAGGTGAAGTTGTTGGTAGAGAAACAGAAAGTATTTTGTATGAGCCCAGCAGCAGCTTGGTGTGCTGACAGATGGATGTGTATTTTAATGGGGAGAGAGATTTCAATCCAGGCAGAGGATGGAGTCCATATGTACAGAAATGGGGCAGAAGGGCCGAGAGGGAAGGTAAAATACTTAAGTTTAGGATATTAGTCTTAAATGCCTGTTAGACATTCAAGTGAAGTTATGGAGTAGGTGTTTGGGTGTATGAATCTGGAGCTCAACGGAAATGTCCCAGCTAGAGTTACAAATTTGCAAATTGTCAGCATATAGATGATATATAAAACCATGATGTTGGATGAGATCATCAAAGGAGTGATTATAGAAAGAGAAATGGTCTGAAGACTCAGCCTCAGAACACATCAGCATTAATATATTGAAGAAAAGTGGAGGGAGAGTAACAGGGAGTCAGAGTGGCCAGTGAGATAAGAGGAACGTCAGGTGAATGCGGTTTGCCAGACGTTAAGTAAATAAAATGTTAACAAGGAAGGAATGAAAATTAGTCTCAAATCCTGCTGAAAGCTAAGTGAAAAAATCCCTAGGAGTTGAACACTACTTTTTGCTATTTTAAATTTTTAATTAAAAATGTATGTGTATGTGTGGGCTCCTTCACATACATGTGTGTGCCAGGTGTATACCTGGTGCTGTGGAGGTGAACTGGGATTACAAGTGGTTATGAGCAGCCTAATGTGGCTGCTGGGAACTGAACCAAGGTCCTCTGCAAAAGCAGCAAGTGCTCTTAACTACTTGGCCATCTCTCAGCATTGTTTTTTTTTTTTTTTTATAACTGAGCAGTTCTGCGTGAACCCATTGAAATGTGGGCTCCAAGAATGAATGAGGGAATAGCATTTTGTTGTAGAAGGAAGAGGAGAAATGGGGCAGGAAGTAGAGATGCACAAGGGCTCAGGCGAAGCTCGTAGTTTAATGAGAGACCATAATACCAGAGCGATGTGCTATTGGAAAAGATCCATGTAGGAAATTAATGGGAAGGACCACGATGCAGTGTAGCAAGGCTTTCAAGTAGATGAATGGACGTGGAAGTTACCATTACTAAGTGAAGTGTTGGGCTTTGGTAAGTAAGACGAGGGCTGTTTGTTTGGAAGTTATAAAGTAGAGGGAACAGGGACAGCAGATTCACACAACTTGGGAGGTGTAATGTAATAGAAATTTATGAAGTCTCTTCTGATTTATTCTGTTTCCTAAAAGCAAGATGAAGCTGGGGGAGATTAGAAGAGTAGAGGAGGGAATGGTCCAGATAAATACTAAATATGGAGGGCTACTGGTAAGCCATGAGGCACCTTTGATTCTAGAACTACTGCCTCCAGTATGTACACATGTTGCCTCTGTTCTAGGAGTACCCAACCTATGGTCTAAGCCTGAGGCATGGTGGACTGTACACCACCACGAGCACTGTGAGTTTGGCTCCATACATCTGTGGGTAAGAAAACATACAACAATGTCAGGTGGTTGAGTCTGGTCTCATTCATTTGTGTAAATATCCATAAGACACATTGGTGAATTAGAGTTAATCAAGATTAGACGTTTGCCAAGAAAGCATGAGTTCATAAGAGAGGCCTCATAGATTTGAAGATACATGCAAGGACTGACTGTAGTGACTGATTATGAACTTCAAACTGACTATGGAAATGAGTGAGAAAATGACAGACAGTGAAGGATAATGGATGTTGCTAGGATTGATGGATTATACACCATAGTGAGTCAGAATACCACAGATATGGGAACAAAAGGAAACTGGGAAGACATAAAAATTGATAGTTAGTGACGTCAATTCTTTTCATGAAGATGGGTAAAAAGATTTTATATCTTCTTCTTAAAGGAAGGTTTATTTTTTTCAGAGCATTTAAAAATGGAAAATGGCAAGCTCTAATTCTTTCTTTTAGAGAAACTCCAGCTGCTCTGTGGAGAGTGTATTATAGTAGGGCTGGTAGTAAAATCAGCACTAAGGGGTGATGGAAACTGGAGAGTTCTGGAATATACCTTAGGATAAATTTGACAGAGTTGATAGTGATTTGGGTGTGGGGATGAGCCAAAATGAAGAATCAAGTATTATCTTTACATTTTGTGTTACAGATATTGGGTGGCAAGAAGTACTGTGATTTCCTCTAGGAATAGAGCAAAGCCTTTCTTTCCAAGTTATGTTGGATGTTGCTCAATGCCAGAGATTCATTTCTAAAAGAGCATCATTAGGAAGTTTCATCACACAGTCTGGAGAGCACATTCACAGGCATACATGGGATACCATCCTACAACTTGCATGGATTACACATGGTATACTGTTGTGGAATATTAGTTGAAGATGTGTTACATTTACTTATCTGTGGAACATTTGTTTTATGATGCAAAGATGCGTTGCCTTCTTTTATATTGCATTTGTTTAACCCTGTGAAGCTTTGTTACTTTGCCTGTCTAAAACACCTGATTGGTCTAATAAAGAGCTGAACGGCCAATAGTTAGGCAGGAGAGGGTTAAGTGGGGCTGCCAAACCAGAGAATAAATAGAAGGAGAGATTGAGGAGCAAAAAATGGAGAAGAGAAGGACTTCAGGGGCCAGGCACCCAGCTACACAGCAAGCAATGGAGTAAGAAGTAAAGAAAAGTATATAGAAAGGTTAAAAACCCAGAGGCAAATTTAAGTTAAGACAGGATAATTTAAGTTAAGAAAAGCTGGCTAGAAATAAGCCAAGCTAAAGCTGGGCATTTTTAAGCAAGAATAAGTCTCAGTATATTTATTTGGGAGCTGGGTGGTAGGGCCCTAAGAGCTAAAGACTAAAATAAATAAATGAATAAATAAATAAAACCCCAACAACAGTACACCTTCCTACACACATGTATGATCTACCCATTATTTCTAGCGCCATAATGAATGGAGCAAGCACTTTAACAGAAAATTAAATAAAGCTCAAGGGAAACCATTGCTCACCAGCAATGGGGTAAACGTGAGATGTAAAAGGCTACCCTAGCATAACATGGCATTCTGTTTTATAGTAAACTTGTTTTGTGGGTAAAGTAAATAGCAAGCAAGAGAATGCATAGGATCAGGTAGAGAGAAGCAGCAGATAGACAGCAAACAGCATTGAATCACATGCTCATACCATCTAGCAGAGATAACTGGAGAAGCCAAATTGAGAGAGCCAGTCAAGGGTAACATCATCCAATTGGGAGCTTACAGATGTCCAGGAGAAGTAGACCAGGACGTCTTCATTGAACTGATGTCATCTGGAATTCCTGATTGAGAGTGAGTCTTGATCAGAGCAGAGTGTCCCTTCAGGTGAGGCTTCCAAGCAAAATAACAAATAACAGCAGATAGAAACACTCAGATTTGGTACTCACAACATCAAGCCAAACTGACTAGGGTAGTTGAGGCAGTGGAGTTCCCAGCTGAGCTTTCTCTTGCTTGATGTGCTTCCTCTGGATGAATTTATACCTTCTTTTTCCCACTCGAGTGTCTTTGCTAATATGAGATGAACAACAGTAGCCTCTATTGGGGATGATCTGCCTTCTAACTATTCTTAAGGACACAGTGTTTTTAATACTCTTGGCAGCTTTTCTATTTACTTTCCTCTCTGTCACAGAATTGGGTGCAGACAGCCCATCTGTAGACAAGTGGCCTTGGAAGATACTTTGAGACAAGCATGCTAGAGTCTGAAATGGGAGGGCAACCTCACTTCTAGAGCCAGATTCTCAGTGAGCTCAAGCAGCACATGACAATTTATCAATATATATAATATAACGTGCATTACAATCTTATGGAATCATGCAGAACATTCTTATGTATAACAGCATTAAGCACGAGGAACACCTAGATGCCCATAAGATCATCTAGGTGTTCCTAGTGTATTATAGTATTTGTTGACTTGTTTGATACTTGCACTCATCTTGTTGTGTCTAATGTCTAAGAGAAGTGTGGAGAACTTCAGAGAAGGAGGTGGAGGCTGCAGTGTGAGGGTGAGTAGGAGTGTGCTGTGTAAATTGTAGGCCTGCGTGAGCTCTCTCGGGCTCTGGGAATGGATGGAGGGGGAAAGCACCACAGGTTCTTCAGCGAGCAGATGTCTGTGCATGAAAAAGAAGATTGACTATCTCTGGGCAAATACAGAGCGAGACTAACTAGCACCGAAATGGAAGCTTAAGGAAGACAGGCAGTCTTTCCCTTCCTTCTTCCAGGAAATGAAAATGAACTGCTTTCTGGGCCAGGCAGAACAGGTGGAAAAAACTACCTCCCAAGTGCTTCCTGTTACATACTTCTCATATAACACAGCAACATGGTTATACTCGAGTGTAGAACACAAGGATTCATGCACAGACTGCACTTGGAGGGATGCCTATCACTCAGATGTCCTTCAGTGATCATAAATGCAGTGCTTCATGGACTAGTTGACTATCTTCTCTTGGAATTGGGATTAGATAGTTATAGTTATAGTTAAAAATTAGATAGTTATAGTTTTCCTTGTTAAGAATTTTAGAAAAGAAACTCACTAAAGAGGTGTAAGTGTATAAATTTGAAAGACATAAGATAGTTCTGTTAGTAATATAAGTTAGGATAGAAAGTGAATCAGGTGTATTTTGGATTTACCAAAATAGGATAGATAATGGAATTATTTTCTCTGAGTTTGTCAAATGCAAATGGACTAGACATTGTTTAAGTATTAATGCTTGTATATAGTTATTGTACTTATTGTATGTAGTTTTTCTTATATTAGTTATAACTTTTTTCCTTTTTTTCTTTTTATTAGAATAGAAGGGGGAAATATGATGATATTTTATTTGTGCTGAAATGTGATTTTATTTGTACTATGTTAATAAAGTTGCCTGGAGATCAGAAGTCACAGCGAGCCATAAACGGGAGTCAGGTGGTGATAGCACACGCCCTTAATCCGATCACATGACAGGCAGAATCTCTGTGGTCAAGGACACATCCAAAGCAAGGTGACCTGAACTTTTAATCCCAGTATGAACCATAGAGACCTGGAGGTCTGTATAGACAGGCAGTGACGAGGAAGTCATGTGGTTGGGTTTAGAGCCAATGAGAAGGCAGAACAGAAAGGCAATAAAAAGACAGGACACAGGAAGAAGGTCTCTCTCTCAGGGGAAGGACGGCAACGAGTGGTAAGATAAGGTGGTCTTAGCTCTTGGCTACTGCTCTGATCTCTTGGCTCTTAACTCTGCATTTGGCTCTGTGTTTCTTATTTAATAAGACCGTTCAGAATTTCATCTACAGATGGGGAAGCTGGGTAACCAACCGAATCTGTAATGCTTCCTTCTGCCCAGTTCCCATTCCTTCTCCTTAACAAACCATTTCAGGTACATCTTCATCCCCTCCAATGGTCTCATCCCTGCCTCTATGTTCAAAGCCAGCCCCTCTGCTGCTTCCAGGGTACTCATGTAAAGCAAGCTTCACCAATCTGTGTAATTCTATTACTCTGGCCCGAGTCTAGATGGGAGCACAGTCTTGTTCTGTTAAAAGTTAATTCAGGGAGTCGTATAAGAGCTATTGGAAAATGGCCTGTATTGCTTTAGTCTGGACCTTCAGGATATCACCTCAACACCATGTGAAACCTTGGGAGAAGGAAAATGGTGTCACTAGTCATGTCCAACCTGCAGCCTGTGGGCCCCATGCAGTTTGGATATCTGTAAAGGCAACTCAACACAAACTCATAGACTGACGTAAAATATGATGAGATTATTCTGTTACTTGATTGCACAGCTCTCAAATACAATCTTTGTAGAAGACAATGCTCAAAGGTTAAAAGGTTAGACATGCATGGTTGACACTTGGATTAAGCCTTGCATGGACCCCTGAGGGATCTCCTTAATGTAATACCTAAGGCAATACATTTTCTGTCATTTGCCAAGTGCAGATTGTTAACTAAATGTAAGGGTATATTATACATGAATTCCAAACTTTTTACTTTTTGTGTGCATGCTCATACCTGTGTAGATACATGTGTGTGCATGGTTGTGTACACGTATGTGTGTGCTTGTGTGGAGGACAGAAGTCAACCTGTGTGTCACTGTCAATGCCTTTCACCTTATTACTTTGAGGAAAGGTCTCTCAGTGGGACCTGGAGCTCACCAATTCCTCTGGGCTATCTGGTCAGCAAGCTCCTGCCGAGCTTGTCTTGGCCTCCCCAGCACTGAGATGAAGAGCACACATCACTCTGCCTGGCTTTTTATGTCATTGCTGGGGTTCGAACTCAGGTTCCTTGTACTTATGCCCTACGTACTTCACCAATAGAATACCTCCTTACCAGCCCCTCAAGTCACACTTTTTTTTTGTCTTTTCGAGACAGGGTTTCTCTGTGTAGTTCTGGAACCTGTCCTGGAACTCACTCTGTAGACCAGGCTGGCCTCAAACTCACAGAGATCTGCCTGCGTCTGCCTCCCGAGTGCTGGGATTAAAGGCGTGCGCCACGGCTACCCGGCTCAAGTCATACTTTTTAACATACTATGCAACTGGCATTCCTATCAGGAGATTTTTAGCTCTAAATTAAATGATAAATAAACTCAGCATTGAAATATAGCAGGGCAGTGGTGGCACACGCCTTTAATCCCAGCACTCAGAGGCAGAGGCAGGTGGATCTCTGTGAGTTCCAGGCCAGCCTGAACTAAATACCGAGTTCCAGGTCAGACAGAGATACAAAGTGAGACGCCTATTCCCAAAAACACTGGAATGAAAACATTTTCTGTTACGTTTAATTCATTGGTGCACCAATGCCATTAAGCATCCACATTTCCCCTGGTTTTCCACTCTAGGCCACCGTCCCCAGTTGATTGGAGCCTTAGGCTACACTTCTCTCCAACCCACAAGAAAGCCACGTTCCAAACATCCTGACAGAGCAGGCTGAACAGAAGAGCAGGTAATATTTCCTCAGTTTTTAGTTAAGGATCCGAACATACTTTTCAGTTTTTTCTCTCCCTTTATGTCTCCAAATTGGGTTACATGTCCACGCTCAAGATACCCATTCACAAGATAATGGGATGAATGTAAATGGCTGATGTAGTGGGTAGCCATTCCAACCTTGATCTGGAAGTTCCAACCCCCATTGAGGCTTCGGTAACTG
>CABHPH010156384.1:0-10928 GCA_902168325.1 Peromyscus nudipes
ACTAAAGAATGAGAAACAAACACAACATATGGGTTGAGTCTTGTGGAGAAGTAGAAGCTCACCACGCACAAAATAAGAGGCAGGAAAAAGGGGGCAATATGAGCAAAGCCCCAGGCCACACACTGCTGTAAAATGTGCCTTCCTTCTCCACTGTGAGAGTCAATGTACCACAGTGTACCTCCAGTGACGTTCCAAGCTTGGTGAGGTGATGCTAACATCAGTTACATGTGGTCCTTACAAAGATGGGCTCAAAGTCATGCTTGCTCACCACTCTAACCAGAGTTTCCCCTGCACAGGCTGCATGGCAGGAAGCAGAAAGGGCCTTACTCCTGCCCCCAGACACCAGCAGGCCACTCAAGTATTCCAAGATAGGAATTTGAATGGCTGGAAACAGAAGGGCAAGGTAAGCCTCAGACCTAGAGTAAAACAGTAAATTATGGCTCTGATGGCCCTTTCTTATCTCTGTGGATTCTCTTAGATCCTTGCTTTCTTCCCAGCTTCCTAACAGCCCTCCCTGTAAACACAGACTCATCTGCCAGGCCAATACCCACAGCCACCTATACCCTGGCTTACTTTTCCCAGCAATGTCTCACATTGTGTCTTTGACCCCCCAAGTTTTCCATGCCTTCAACTACAAGAAATTGGCCTTACCAGTAAGAGGAAAAGAACCAAAGTAGTCCTGCTCTTAATGAGGAGAGAAAAACTGAAATGTTCTCAACTCTTCCTGGGGATATTTATGATCTCCTTCAGTTCCACTGTTTAACTCCAAGCATCCTAGATGGGCATTTCTGTCCTTGGGAGTGGATGGCTTCATCCTAATGATCGTCACAGTCTCCAAGCAGAGCACAGGCCTCTGCCATCATTGGAGGATGTCCCTACAGACAGCTCATGTACAGCATTCCTAATGCTTTCTAACACACACCTATCCAGAGAGGAGGCAGAACCTGCTATTGAATTTACCCTACTAGTTTATGGTGAGCCCTGAATACTTGGGCCAGTCTTTCTTCAAGAAAGGCTAACAAGGCCTCATGTGCCCAAGGTGTCCCACTCCTTTCCCCAAACCTGGAGTCCAGAGTGTCCTTCCAGGGAGGCATGGAAGCCCAGATCCTTTGGACAAACATCTTACCTTAGACACACCTACCTTGCTAAAGTCCCTTGTTCCTTCCCCAGGGAACCAGACATTACATAGATACCCAGGGTAATTTCTCTTATAAGGAGAGTCTGGTATATGTCCAATCTAGACTTCCTAGTAAGCCTTGGGTCCACAGGACCCCATCAGGGGTATGCTGAATCCCCCATCTTCCTCTCTGGATGGGCCTCTTCTGAATAGAGGCTATCTTATAGGAGATATAGCAAGAGGCCTTCCTCAAAGCCATGGCTTGAAGATCTACCTAATAGTTAGCCCATATCCAGGAGTCCCTGTGGTATTATCCATGAGCATGTGGGACCCAATGCTCAACCTCCTGCAAGCAGAGTTAAGCCAGAGCCCTGGCTGCCTCACTACTGAAGAGGACAGTTTCAAAGGACACCATAACCAAACTCCTGACAACATGGGAGGATCAGCCTGGGACATCTTTCCCTCAATATATCTCCACTCTCAGCAAAATAGACAAAAGTCATCTCCAGGGACGATGGGCCTCTTATCAGCCACAGAGACCTGAAGGAAAGCTCAGCTGTTTTGCAGGCTCGTTTGTTTATTTTTTTGTGCAGTCACCCTGATAGCCCCCACTGGGCTCGCTTTCCCTCCTTGTAAACAACTGGCTGTAATTAAACGTTTTCTGTTGGGGGAAAAAAAGTCTATATAACCTTGGAGAGTCCATAAAATATGGCCCCACTGCTATGACTTCAAAAAGCTCATGGTCCCTTTGTCAGGCCCTTGACAAGGTCAGTGCGTGTCATCGCTATCTTCCTCTGAAGGCCTCTGGCTCGCCTCACATCTGGTCTCTGTCTAATCTTGCAGGAGCATGGAGGTGGTCTTGGCAGCTCAGCACATATCATGGTCCCTTAACTGCTTCCTGCCCAGATCATCCAGCCATCCAGGCCTGGATTCCTTTCCCCCTCTGATTTTGCAAAAACTTTCAAGTTTTGTCTCTCCTGACTTTCATGCTCTGACTCCGGCACATTTTGCACCTCTAACTGGATGACCTCAAAGACTCCCTAAAGAGAATTAAGTAACTTTTTTTCCAATTCTGAAAGGGGTAGAAAAGATTAATTGTGCAGAAAATATATTTATATATTACATATATAAGTTATATATATATACACACACATATACACATACAGACAGAATCCATGTCTGTTAAAATTATTCATTTTAATGAGTTAAGAATATTCTATTAGCCTTTAGTTGTGTGGATGTATATTAGTGGTTGGAATCATAACTTCATTTTTCTAAGTTATGGTGAAGAGTTTAAAGTGACTGGTGTAGTGTGGAATCCACCAGTAGCTTTCTACCAATATGACCACGAGCACATCCATTTGCTTTTCTGAGTTTGTTTGCTCATCTGCAAACTGGGAATTATACATGCCTTGTTTCCCTCACCGTGTGGAGAGACCCTCAATCAGCTCACCCATGTAAGCTGTATTCCAAAGCTTTGTATTTCAAACAGTCACAATCCATCCACAGAAAAGATCAGGCTCCATAGAGGACCCCTCAGGTATGACACTAGATGGCCAATGGGAGGCAGCCTCAAGCCCAGGCTAGGTTTCAGGCTCTTAGGCCTCCAGAGCTTCATTTATGCAACAGTGTTTATCACATGACTACTGTGTATATCAATCATTGCTGCTGATGTTCTGGTACAGGAAGTCAAATTTATAATAGAGTATGTGATATGTTAACCTCTAGAGCAAGTATGCCATAAAGGCTAGTGAACCTGTTGAGTATGTTACCTAATATGCAATACAGAATTGTTTGTTTCTACTCCAGAAAAGGTTTAGTGGCTAAAAATAGTAGAAGTGTATTGTCTGATTATGGTACTTTGGTGAAAAGCTACACAGTTATCTATTTTGCAGAGGACATCATCAGAGTGCTTTCTCCCTATAGGATTTATGAGACAATCAATCCTTATAATCACCCAGTTATGTCAGCAAGAGTTTTGATAAAATATAGGCTCCAAATTAACAAGAAGGACCTTGTAGTCTTGAAGAGAAGTACACATATGGAATGTATTACCTGAACTAGCTATAAAAGTCAAAATATAAACAAGTTCAAGGCAGGTTTAGATAACACGTAGTTGGGCAATAAATATATAATGGCACTAAATATTTTAAGAGACATTATATAAACTATTGTAAAGTCTTATGAGATTGTGGGTACCCTCAGTACTTATGTACAGAGCTCTCTCCTAGCTCATCATTGTCAATGTTATATGTGGCTTTATGACTGAAATCCCACATCTCAAGGTTTGGTGAATACTGTTAGCAGCCAAATTCACATCAGCAAACCATGGCAATGAGTTCTAGACCACCTGGTAGAAAAACAGTCAATGAATGGGATGGGCTTGTGCTTGGCTTTAATACAGCCAATGAATGGGGTGGGCTTGGGCTTGTCATTAACACATCAGTTAACACTTCTACAGCTTACTTCTGTCTTTGTAGAACCTAGCAGTCTCAATGAATTTTGAGGTCCCACTTAGTGTGGAAGAAAAAACAAATCTAGAAAACCACTTTGTCACAAGATCATGACACTAGATGAAGAGGACCCAGGAGTTGTCACGATGCTTTATGAGGGGACAATGTGATTGTATCTGACCCCAATCTCAAGATCTGGCCTCCAGGCTTAACTGTGAAGAGTTGAATCTGTCAGTACATTGAAAGTGAAGCCACATCTCCAGGGTAGTGTACACTGACCACATCATTGGGGGTTAGAATCTAAAAGGGTAAAGTATTTACTAAAAATACACAAAGTGTATTCTCCCAATATCTAGACCCATGGTTTTCAACCTTCCTAATGCTGTGACCCTTTGATATAGTTCTTATGTTCCTTTGGGAATTTCATGTCATGTCCCCTAATTCTGCTCATTTCCCAGTCCCCCCATATCTGCTCTTCACCCTTGCAGTGTCTGCCCCCCAAAAGAAATTTAAAAAAAAATTAAAACTAAACCAATTAAAACCAAACAAACAACAAAATAAAATCTCTTCACCTCTCCATCTTCCCACCTCCCAATACTTCATTTGTCTTAGTGGCATTGGGAGCTATGGTGTGTCATGAAGTATACCCTTTTGTCCAATCAGCCTTACTTGAAAATGTTCATTGCAATGAGTCGTTGGTCTGGTTCAAGACCTCTGATTTCTGGTACAGCATCATCACTGGACACTCACTGAAACTCCTCTCAGATATCCCACGGCTGCCCCAAGTCATGGAGATCCTGCGGGTATCCATTCCACAGGACCAGTCCCTTCTCACACACTAGCAGGGCATGGAAGAGGTAGATGTTGGGGTAGGCCGACCCAGGCCCTGGATGTGGGCCTGGGTGGTAGCTGAGCTGGTCAGTCTGGGCTATTGGGTCCAACTCCCTCAGACAAGGGGCACAGCCAGCCTTCCTATACCCATGCCATTAGGTTGCTCAACCCCCAAAGAGGTCACGACCATAGGTTGAGAACCATCTATCTAGAATAAAGTGCATCAGACATGTCACATGGACCAGCTCTGGGCAATGCTCTTGTGTAAATAGCATCACTGGAGACCAACAATGGGTAGCGACATACCTGCTCCTGTGCTGCTCTGCAGTGGAGACTTTGGCCATCTCAACAGAGATGCTATGGCCGCAGTGCCTGAAAAGACTGAGGCACAATCATGCGCTTTACAGAAAGGCTCCCCAATTCTGAATGAGCTTATTTTTGTCAGCACAACTAGGACATGGTCTCCTTGAAGGAACAGAACAAGGTCGCTAATGAACACAGGGACATACTAGGTGGGCTCCAGCAAATGATGTTACATGGTTTCCAGCTAAGAAAGCTTAGAGTTATCTTTTACGGGGAGAATTTTTGCCCGGGTGGTTTAACATTGAAATTCACTGAATAACGCCCACCCACCCACATACACGTTGCCAACACTTTTCCATTTCTAGCTTATTTTTGCGCCTCTGTTGCTTAGTAATTTTCAAAAGATAAGTGCTTTATGTGGCTAGAATAAAATGGGTCATCTTTCCTGCTTGTGGAGAACCCATCAGAACACACGAATGTTACATAGGTATTGCACCTGAGCCATGAAATATGCTCTAGCTGTAAACTCGCAATTCTCTCGAAGGGTACTGCTTCCTGCAGCGCACAGTGACTTCTGACAGGGGTACAGAGAAACACTGGAGCCAACTGACATCATAAACCAAATGGGCCTAACAGATACTTACATAACATTTCACCCAAACACATAAGAATCTACCTTCTTCTCAGCAGGTCATGGAACTTTCTCCAAAATTGACCCTATACTTGGACACCAAGCAAGTCTCAACAGATACAAAAAAAAATGAAATAACTCCTTGCATCCTATCTGACCATCACAGATTAAGGGTGGATATCAACAACAGAAACAAAGCTTACGAACTCATGGAAATGGAACAGCTCACTACTGAATGAAAAATGAGTCAAAACGGAAATTATGAAAGAAATTAAAAACTTTTTAGAACTGAATGAAAATGAATACACAACATATCAAAACTTACAGGACACAATGAAGACTGTTCTAAGAAGCACTAGGCGCCTACATTAAAAAAAAATTGGAAAGCTCTCATACTAGTAACTTAACAGCACACCTAAAAGCTCCAAGAGAAAAAGAAGTAATCATACCCAAGAGGAAGAGATGTCAAAAAATAATCCAACTCTGGGCTGCTATCAATAAAGAAACAACCACCAAAAAAAATATGACGAATCAATGAAACAAAGAGTTGGGTCTTTGAGAAAAATCAATAAGATTGACACTCTTAGCTAAATTAACTAAAAGGCACAGAGAGAAGATCCAAATTAACAACATTAGAGATAAAAAGGGGGACATAACAGATATCAAGAAAATCCAGAGGATCACAGGACATGCTTTAAAAACATATCCTCCACCAAATTGACAAATCTAAAAGAAATGGATAATTTTCTCATTATAGCCCACCTACCAATGTTAAATCAAGATCAGATAAGCAATTTAAACAGACCTATAGCCCCGAGTGAAATAGATGCAATAATTTAAAAGCTCCTAACAAAAAAATGTCCAAGGCCATGTGTTTATTTCACAGAATTCTACCACATTTGAGAGTTAATGCCAGTAGTCCTCAAATCATTTCACAAAATAGAATCAGAAGAATCTTTGCCCAATTCTTTTAATGAGGCCACAGTTACCATGATACCATATATATGTGTGTGTGTATATATATATATATATATATGATTCAACAAATGAGAATTACAATTTCCCTTATGAATATAGATGCAAAATTTCTCAATAAAATATTCACAAACCAAATTCAAGAACACATCAAAAAGGTCATTCACCATGATCATGTAGGCTTCATGCCAGAGATGCAGGGATAGTTCAACATATATAAACTGATAAATATAATCCACCATATAAACAGACTGAAAGACAAAAACCACATGATCATCTCACTAGATGGAGAAAGGGCCTTTGACAAAATCCAAAAGTCCTGGAGAGATTAGGAATACAAGGGACATACCTCAACACAATAAAGACAATTTACAGCAAGCTCATAGCCAGCAGAAACTTAAATGGAAAGAAACTCAGAGCCTTCCCACTAAATTCAGAAACAAGATAAGGCTGTCCATTCTTCCCATGCCTATTCAATATTGCACTTGAATTCTTTGCTAGAGCAATAACACACTACCTTTCTTAAAGTTTGAGTTTTATGGCCATGATTTCTCTCTCTCTCTCTCTCTCTCTCTCTCTCTCTCTCTCTCTCTCTCGTAAGCATTGGCTTGGCATCTCATGGTTGTATTTGCTCCTCATAAAGATTCACAGGTAACCACCGAACAGTGTGAGTGAGGAAGAGAGAGGGGAGAGGAGAGAGGAGGAGAGAGGAGGAGAGGAAGGAGGAGGAATGGGTACAGGGGGAGGGAAAGGGGGAGGAGAAGTAACTACAGCTTTCTGGTTTTAATTCTTAACCTTATATCTAAATAAGTAAATTCTTATGTATTTAATTATGACTCCGCCCCATAAGAAGGATACACTGAAATTAGCTGGGGCTGGGCAGTTATCACACAATAAAACAATTTAAAACACTACCAAATAAAGTGGTTCAAAAGCCTATAGTATCAGCACCTGGGAGGTCAAGGCAGGGGAATCTCAAGTCTGAGGAATATAAGGTGAGCCCCAGGCCATCAGAGGCTGTAGTGCGAGACCTTGGCTCAACATAGAAACCCCTCAAAAGTTTTAAAGTAAAAGGGAAATGGTTTTGTAGCTGTGTGGTAGAATAGTTTTCTAATCTGAAGATTAATCATTATAATAATTATATAGTTTTGTCCCTCATTTTATTAATGTAACACATATTTATTGATTTGTGTACCTCTACCCTAACATCCCAGGAAATAAGCCCAGTTGATCATGGTGATTGTCCTTTTTATGTACTGTTAAATAACATTTGTAGGGTTTTTGTTGAGAATTTCTACAGGATATTGCCCTGTAATTTTTTTCCTACAGTTTGTCCTGATTAGGGTATGAGGTTAATGTTGACCTCATGACCTGAGTTTGCAAATACTGTTCCTATTCTTTAACTATTTGGAAGGATTCTACAGATATCAATATTGGAGTTGGGGAGATGGCTCAGAGGCAAGTACTTGGTATGCAAGCATGAGGACCGGGGTTCTATCACAGCACCCAGGTGAGGAGCCAGATGTCTACAATCCAAGTCCTAGGGAGGCAGAGGCAGGAGGATTGCTGGTGCTCCCTGGCCAGGCAGCCTGGCCAAATCTGTGAGCTCCTGGTTCAGTGAGAGACCTTGTCTTATAAAAAACAAGGTAGATAGCAGTTAAGGAAGACTTTCAAAAGCAACTCTGGTCCCCTGACATGTGTACAGGCATGCACGCACACAAAGAAATACTAACATTAACTCTTCTTTAAATGTCTGAGAGACCTCATTAGAGAAGTCATTAGGCGGTGTCTTTGATGGAAGTTTATTATTTCATTTATCTTTTAAAAACTCCCTTTAAGAGTCTAGGGGCATAACTCAGTGGGTTAGAACATTTGCTCAGCAAGCAAAAGGATCTGAGTTCAAATATCTAGCAGCCACATAAACAGCTGTACACAGCTGCCTGTGCCTCTAATCCCAGCATTGTGGATGGAGAGAGGCAGGCCCCAAGAGCTCACCTGTCAGCCAGCCTAGCCAGCCCCTGGTGAGCTTCTGATACAGTTAGAGACTCCTCTTAAAGCAACAGCAGAGAGAGTAATAGAGGAAGACACTTACCATCCTGCTCTGGCTTCTGTATGCAAGTCTAACACACACACACACACACACACACACACACACACACACCATTTAGATGTTGGGGAGTTAGCTCAGTAATATGCTTACCTTGTAAGCATAAGTAAGTACATGACATTGATCCCCCAGAACACATGTTAAAAAACAACAACAAAACAAAAACAAACTAACAAAACCAGCCAGGTATGGTGGCACATTCCTATAATCCCAGCACTGGAAAGGCAGAGATATGGAGATCCTAGGCTTTGCTTAGCAGGCCAGTCTAGTTAACTAGGCAAGCTCCGTATCTAATGGTAGGCCTTTCTCAAAAATAAAGTTGAGAGTGGCTTAGGTACACAGCCAACTTTGACTGTGACCTCTGGCCTCCACATGAAAAACACATGAGCATGCAAACACACGAAACATTTGAATTTTCTTTTAAGACAGATATAGCAGTGATGACATCTTTCTGTTTTGGTGGGAGGGTATCTTTCCCTGTTTCTGAAGCATGGGGTTTGATCACAAAGTCTTCTGGCTAATTTTTTTTTTCAGCACTTCATGTACATCACCTCATTCTTTTCCTGAACTGTAACATTTTCATGAGAAATTACTGGTTCCTTGCTATCTCAGGAACCGTTTTTCTGATTTTGCAATTCTATCTTTTTCAATTCATCTTTTCACATATTAAAGTGATTTAACCTCTCCCCCTCCCTCTCCCTCTCTCTCTCTCTCTCTCTCTCTCTCTGTCTCTCTGTGTGTGTGTGTGTGTGTGTGTGTGTATGTGTGTCTGTCTGTCTGTCTGTCTGTCTATTTGATGAAATCTCTTGATGTCACCCAGGCTGGTCTCAAGATCCTAGGTTGAAGACATCTTCCTGACTCAGCCCCCCAAATAGGTGCACAGCATTTCACCCAGATTCATCATTTTCTTATGTAAGATTTTTAACCTTTTCTCTCCATTACTCTGGATTCTGTAATGTGAACTTAACCTCTCACGTGTCATGTGTCCTGTGAATCCAATAGGCTCTCCTCTCTTTCTTGTGACTGAGTAGTTTCCAATAAACATATGCATTCATGGTTGGTTTTTGTCTGCTTGATCAGTTCTGTTGTTGATTCTGTCTTTACTTTTTATTTTGTTCAACGTATCTTATGGAGGAAGGATGGTTTACTGGAAAATTACAGCGTTCCTTTGGTGTGTCCCTTTTCCTTGGTTTTCACACTTGTTCTGTGTTGCTATCTATGAATTTAATGGAGCCATCCCTGCTTCTAGACTATATGACCTGGTTTTGGCAAGGAAAAGACCTTGGCAGTTCATGTTAGGGCACCAGATATGTAGAGTGTGACAGTTCTTGCCCTAGGCTGGAGTAACTCTATGGTGATATTTTATTTGTGCTGAAATGTGATTTTATTTGTATGTTAATAAATAAAAGTGCCTGGGGGTCAGAGCTAATAACAAGCCATTTAGCAGAAGTCTGGCAGTGGTAGCACATGCCCTTAATCCCGATCACATGACAGGCAGATCTCTGTGTGTTCAAGGATACAGCCAGCATGGAGACACACACCTTTAATCTCAATACCAACCATAGAGACCTGGAGGTCTGTATAGACAGGCAGTGATGAGGAGGTCATGTGGTTGGGTTTACAACCAATGAGAAGGCAGAACAGAAAGTCAATAAAAAGACAGACACACAGGAAGTAGGTCTCTTTCTGAGGGGAAGGACGGCAGCGGGTGATAAGGAGGTTTTAGTCTCGGCTCTTAGCTACTGCTCTGACCTCTTGGACTTTTAACTCTGCATTTGGCTCTGTGTTTCTTATTTAATAAAACCGTTCAGAATTACATCTACACAACTCCATAAATTTTAATCATATCTGTTGGCTGAGTATTGAAGTGGCAAAGGGTTCTGTGGTCCTCACCAACCAAGGGAGTGGGGGATGCAGTGGTAACTAGGGTAGCTGGAATCTTTGGTGGTAAAGGATGCTGGGGTCCTTCTGATTTATTTTTCTTCCAATGTGGAACCCTTGGATCCCAGTTTTCCCTTCTTGTGCTGGCTAATTTTATGTTAACTTGACACAAACTATAATCATCTAAGAGGAGGAAATCTCAACTGAGAAAATGCCTCCACAAGATCAGGCCATAACCCAGCCTATACGACATTTTCTTAATTAGTGATTGACGGGGGAGGGATAGCCCATCATAGGTGCTACTATCCCTGGGTTAGTGGTCCTGGGTTCTGTAAAAAAAAAAAAAAAACAGGCTGAGCAAGCCACAGGGAGCAAGCCAGTAAGCAACACTCCTCCCTGGCCTCTGCATCAGTTCCTACCTCCAGGTTCCTGCCCTGTTTGAGTTTCTGTTCTAGCTTCCTTCAGTGATGGACTACAATATGGAAGTGTAAACCAAATAAACCCTTTCCTCTCCAACTTCCTTATGGTCATGATGTTTCATTGAAGCGATAGAAATCCTGAGACACTCTTGATGAGAGGTAGATGCTTGTCTTTGTGGAAGCAGCAGTTCTGATATGTGACTGTCATGAC
>CABHPH010156385.1:0-45921 GCA_902168325.1 Peromyscus nudipes
ATGACACATCTTTGCTCATATACCATTAAGGTGATATGATACATAAAAATTCCAGAATAGTTTATCTAGACATAATCAGCCTTCTTGAATATCATTTTACAATTTTAAATCTTTATTATGGTGCTATATCTAAATTTACATGATATTCAAAATTTAATAGAACTAGTGATAGGACATGCTCTATGTGTCATTTATGTGACATTTCTTAAATAGAAAAGATGAAATATTGTAATTTAGGTTACTTTGGTCATTGTCAATATTATGAGAGTCTCATAGGGCTGCTGGCTCTCACTTTCACTTTTTTCCTTATCCTTCAAGTAAAATTGTTCCTTCATTCATTTTTTGCTCTAGCCTTGACTGGCAGCTGATTTCGAAGTGTGAGACAATTATTTGTTTTTTGGATGTTACCTTTTATTGGAAGAAGGATAAAATCAATGTGACATTTCCAGAAAAATGAGAGATGACAAAAGTAGATGTTCTTTAAATGCGAAACACTAAATTTTAAAAATGTCACCTGCATACTCTGTCAGACTTTGTCAAAGATAAAACAACAAAACTTATAGGCATAAAAACTAATAATATTTCACCATATTACTTGTAGATAAAGATGGGGTTCTCGTTTTTGCTGCATGTCTGTCTAAATGCTGCCATATCCAAAGCTAGAATAATTGCAGCTATATTATTATGGAAGTCCTGTGATTTGGACTTTGTACAAAATACAGATGTTTGTGTGAGTGAGTGGTGTGTGCTTGGGAATGCATAGCAAGGGACCAGCTACAGTTATATGGGATTATGGCGGCAAACATGGGAATATAATGTTTGTTTCACTCTTCTTTATCCATGTCTGCATGACCCTAAGCAAACTGCACACCCTCTGTTTCTCTATTCTTATCTTTCAGAAAAAAAAATGCCATGGGAATTTAAGTCACAGATTAAGTGGAAAAGATAGAAAACTAGCAGAGAGAAGTCCTTGGTGCATAATAAGTTATAACTGCTGCTGTTATAGTGACTTATAGTCAGTGTTCTTAAAAGAGTATAACATTGTCAGTGTTCAACTGTTCATACACAAAGATTCTCACATTACCATTTTATTGTTACTATTCATTATTTCTGCCTTTTCTTTATTTTATGAACTTGGTTTACATTTAACCATGAGCTTTAGTAAACTAAAACTCTGTGACCTTCAGAAAAGTACGGTCACCACACATCTGAAAGAGAGGCCAGCGAGAGACTTCATAGTTCTGACGTTTCATTTTCTTTCTATGTTTTAACAACATTTCATTGAATGTTTCTGGTAAATTTATCCAATGAGTTGATTTAGACTGATGGTACAACAGTCTTATTTAGTGGTTCTGGTAGCAGACACGTTTTCTGTAACATGTTAAGATCAGGGAATTATTATTTTTTCATAATTCATTTTTAGAGCGTGATTTGAAGTGGGACAGAATAAACATATGTCACAATTTGGGATTTGCTTTGAAAATCAGCCATGTATTGAGGAATTGAGAGCAAACTTTGCCAGGCAGGAGCCATTTGTCCCTGCCTTCCTGAACTAAAGGGATTTAAACAGAAAGTAGGGGAGACAAAGGAAGTGGGGTTTCCTGCTGGTTTTCAGACTTGGGTGTGAACAGGTGCTGCAGACACTGTTGGCACCACCAACATCACTTCAAAGATTTTTTTTTCTTTTTTGGGTGTGTGATTCACAGAGATTTCCTAAAACACAAAACTTTCTTTTTCCTTAATTGCACAGTATGCACAAAGCATCTCTCTTCCTTACATTCAAATCCACCCACTGAAAGTTTAGGAAGTGAACATATTTTTAGGTATCAGTCTAGTGTGTACATATATTCAAAAGCTGTTTATCAATGAAATTGTATTTGTGAAATAAATCTAGTTCATGTTCTAACCTTAAATCATAGGAACTGCATAATTTTATATATTCTTTAATGTCTTTATATTTCTATATCCTAACCTAAACAATGTTGATAAGAATACTAGTATCTCAGGATATTCTGATTCAATATTCAGGATATTTTGATGATTCATTTGTTACACAGACACATGGACACACACACACACACACACTCATGCACACAGTCAGTGTCTGAGGTGACTGTCAGGAAACATATGTTTCCAATGTATCTTTCTTTGTTCCTTAGAACAAGACCAGGAACAAAGAAAAGTTTTTGTCTCAGTTTTTCAAATGAACATGCCTTGGGTTGGGTCTTAGGAAGTAATGACCCTATGTATTCGTGGAAGTATTAAGTCAACTCCACATAGTTAAAAGGGAGGTTTATTTTGTGGGGTAACTTACAATTGAAGGGATATGTTACAGGGTCCAGGAAAGGTGTAGTGCAGTCAAGCGGTGTTCTCTGGAGAACTCTGTTCGGTCTACCTCCAGCCTCCAGGATCCAGGAACCAAGAGAGCTGGCACATCCTGATCTCAGGTCTTAAGGGCTCCTGTCTCAGCCCCACCTTGTAGGTGTAACAGTTACTGACAGCCTCAATAGGGGTGGTACTTCCAGGTCAAACTGGAACAGCTACCTACTACACCTACGACCCAGCTAAGCTCTACAGCAAACAAAACCAAAAGCAGAGTATACTATTCTTTCATCTCTTCATTTGACCCCACCCAGGAATCTGCCTTCTGCTCTTACCCATCATGTGGGATAAGAGCTTGTTATCTAAAGAGAGTCTGGTAACTGTCAACAAAGCAGAAAAATACACAAGCACACACACAAACATATATGCTTGTTGTAACACCTAGAACAGACAGGAAGCTTCCAGAAAAATAAAGTTCATATATAATTTCAGTAACTCCCCAGTTTCACAGAATAATTTAGAGCAGAGCCAAATTATCTTATTTGTGACTCACCCTGGTTCACTTCTAACTTAGTGGATAACCCAAATGAAATTCTCTCTCTCTCTCTCTCTCTCTCTCTCTCTCTCTCTTCCTCACTCAACAGAAAGTTTCATGCAGTACAGGGTGGTATCTAACTTCCTAAGCATCAGAGGATGACTTTGGACTCCTAACTTCCCATCTCTACCTGTTAAGTAAGGGATTCCACCACACACAGCTCTAAATGCCTAATTCTTGACAGAAAATTTTGTGAAGATGACGAAGGGTAAAAGGACAGCTGAGGAAAGAGGGGACCCATGGAGCACATTCTGGGCTCTAATCAGATGCAGAGCCTCCGCAGAAGGAGGCCTCATTGTGTCGGCACACCCTGGACTGTGAGTTACCATCTGTGTAACACAGAGAAGAGATCAAGCAAAACTGATCTTATATGAGGTTTCTAGTGCATAGGTGTACCATCAGAACCAATATACAAAGCATCATCATGGGTGAGATTGTTGCCAGTACAGATCTGACAAATCACACATTCAGGAAGGATTACGGATTTAATAAGATAGTAATTAATTACAATTTGGAAAGCGTTACAATATTATTAAGAAGTGTCTTGGTTGGGGTTACTATTGCCACAATGAAGCACCATGACCAAAAGCAACTTGGGGAGAAAAAGGTTTGTTTTGCTTACATTTCCATATCATTGCTCATTAATGAAGGAAGTCAGGACAGTATCTAAACAGAACAGGAAACTGGAGGCAGGAGCTGATGCACAGGCCATGGAAGAGTGCCGCTTACTGGCTTGCTATTCATGGCTTCTTCAGCCCAATTTGTTATAAAACCCAGACCCACTAGCCCCAGGGTCGTCCCAGTCACAATGGACTGGGCTATCCCACATTAATCACTAATTAAGAAAATGCCCCATAGGCTTGACTACAGTCCAGTCTTATGAAGGCATTTTCTCAATTGAAGTTTCCTCCTATCAAATGACTCTAGTTTGTGTCAAACTGACATGCAAACTATCCAGGACTATAGATTTATACTTTAATCTCTAAAGTCGTTGCCAATTGCAATGCTAGATGGGCCTACTCAGGGTTTAGTTGAAGAAAAAATAAAAGTCCAGAGCACATGTTCCTAGAGTGTGGTCAGTAAGCAACCTTCATCAGCTGCATTCTTGCTAGAAGTAAATACTTTTAATGACATATTTATTTATTTATTATTTGTGTGTGTGAGAGAGAGACAGACAGACAGACCACACATGTACCTATATGGACAGGTAACTGTAGAGTAAAAAAGGGGACACTGGATCCCCTGGAGCTATAGTTACAGGCAGTTGTGAACTGTCTGACCTAGGTGCTCAGAACCAAATTTGTGCCCTCTGAAAGAGCAGTACATTCTCTCTCTCTCTCTCTCTCTCTCTCTCTCTCTCTCTCTCTCTATCTCTCTCTCTCTTTCTCTCTCTCTCTCTTTAAAGAGGGATACATGTGAATAGAATTAAATGAACAGAACTGTCCAGAAAACACACATTATGCTCATTTCCTGAACAACACCTCCAAATGCTTAACTGGCAGAATTCCAAATGTTCTGTCTGCCAGAATTCTACACATTTCAATTCATTCTTTTATTAATCATTATATATTTAGATCACCTAACATTTTAGAAGTATTCAAAACTTTTTCCTATCCTGAAATTCTAATGACTGGGCTTTTGGTGGATACAAAGTATGTCTTTCTTTTACAAATAAAAATAGCTGTGACTATAGCAGAGAAAGAGGGCAGAAGCTGGGTGTCTGTGAGAGCAACAGCTGATTTGTAGGAACAAGAACATTTGGAGAGTCATGCTCTGTCTAACGATTGAAAACTCCCGAATGTCCATATTCCCCAGACCTGTCTTACATAGCTACACCATAGACAAAACCATCTTGATGAATGTCAACTGAAAGGAAACAATGGCATCTTCATTCAAGTAGTCAGATAATACCATTGGTTTTCACCACAATGACATCTTCATTCAGGTAGTCAGAAAAAACCATTGGTTTTCACAACAATGACATCCTCATTCAGGTAGTCAGATAATACCATTGGTTTTTACCACTGGGAAAAAAAATCAAATTCTGTAAGTAGCAATTTTTTCTTACAATATCATATTTAGCCATTTAGAATATTAGTATGCCAAAATTAGAGTAACAAAATTTTGGTGTGTGTTTGAGAGAGAGAGAGAGGGAGTGAAAAGAGAGAGGGGAGAGAGAGTGAGAGACAGATATAAAGAAAAGAGAAATAGAGACAAAGAGAGAGAAACAGACACAGAGAAAGGGAAGGCTAAAAGGAAGAGAAAGACAAAGACTAAGGACATAGATTGATGATAGATGATAGATAGATAAATGATAGATGATAACTAGATAATATGTAGAGGAAAAATAGATTGACATATAGCTAGATGATAAATAAATGACAGTTGGATGGTAGATAAATGAATAGATGATAGGATAATAATGATAGTTATAAATAGATGGGAATGGATTATAGATAGATAGACAAGGAAACAGAATGCTTGTTAAATAGATAATACATAGGTGTCATAAGGTTGTTTACAGCAGCTGTAGCCAGATCTTTTGTTATCTAAGCAACTTTCTCTCAGAATTGCATCATGGCTCCAAAGAAAATGATTGAACGTAACAATCTTTTAACGTATAAGACAATGCATTCGTTTATAAGATGGTCATTTTATTGAAAAAATATTTTCATACAATATATTTTTGTCATGTTTTTCCCTTCCAAATCCTCCAAATCTCCAAACCCAACATTATATTCACCACCCAATTTTATGTTCATTCTCCCCGCCTCTCTCTCAAACAAACAAAAACTAAACCAAAAGAAAACAAAATAAAAAGGCAAGAAATACACATGAATCCCATAAAAAACCCACAAAAATAAAAATGAAAATAAAGAAGCAAAAGACCAACAAAACAAAAATGCTCAAACAAGCAAAATAAGACAAAGATTCTACAAAAACACTATTGAGTTTGTTTTGTGTTGACCAACTACTGCTGGGTTGGGGCATATCCTGAAGTGTATAATATACTCAGTGAGAACACCACTGTAGAAAACTTGCTTTTCCTTTGTCAGCAAATTTCTGCTGCAGGTAACTTCTTTTTTGTTTTTTTAAAGATTATTTATTTATTATGTATACAGTGTTCAGCAGATGCTTTCAGCTGATCTTCATATTCAATATTCTACAGTTATGGAAATACGAAATTAAGAAAATTTTCTCTGCTTAACCCTTTTGGACTAAGGTACTTATAGGCTGGGAGCAGGTTGTTCTATCTGAAACTGTGTTTCAAGTTTTAATTTGGGTACATCTTCAGAGCGAAAATGCATGACTGAGTTACTATTTTACTAAGAATTCCTTGACATATTGGAGAATCTCTTGTTATAATTTCACTATAATTTCAGGTGGACTATACTACATCCATATTACAAGATTTTCCCATAGGTAATTGATTAGGTGTTTTATCTGTTATCTAGAAATCTGCCTATCATTCTCAAAGAAATAAATCGAGGAGGGTAGTAGAGAAGGGCTCATAAAGAGCTAAGAAACTACTAACACTATTATCTTAGCTGTTTGCTTAGTTGAACTGCAGAGAAAGCAACTCACATTCCTGGCTGAGTTTTTTAAATGAGCCCCTAAAATGAAATCAGATTGTTTTCAATTTAATTATTTTTTTTCTGAGAATTTCATACAGGAGTACTGCGTTTACATCATTTCTACCCTACCTTCTCAGTGTTCCAATTCCTCTGATGTCTTTCCAAATTCCTCTAAAACTTCAATCTCTTTTTCAATAATTATTATGCATTAAGATTTTAATGTAATTATTAACATCTTTTGGTCATAAGCATCTAGGGAGGCATGGGTCAGAATGGCTCAGGTATCTGTTATGAAATGCCCACAGGCGTTCCACAACCAAGTGTGGGGTTCAGCTTTTCAGAAGACTGTCTTTGTTGTGTGTGTTTCAAAAGTTTTCAAGCACTTCCTTTCAGCACTCCCATATAGTTCTGTACATTGTAACTGGAATTGTTGAGGAGGTATGTCTGTTTTTATCACAAACAGACACTTGAAGACATTTTACTTTGTTTTCAGTCAATGATTTTTTTATTTTTATATACCTGGATATTTCTACTTTTGTTTTTATTTCATTATTTACTTTCTTTCTACAATCAATTAGTTATTGCAAATACCTCCAAGGTTTCTACTTCCTTGTATGTTTGTCCATTTTATGAATATATGTCTGGTGATTATCTCCTTGAATGTTGCTTTGAATGAAAAAAAATTTAACTTTGCTTCAAGTGGTATTTTAGTTTCTATATTTACTCTCAGAATTTTATTTTTACCCCTCCTTTTCAAAGTTATCCTTTTTGTTGTACTTAGAAAAGAATGACAATATCAAATCCTTGTGATCTATTGAGCTTTCTTTCATATAAGCTTTAGATTCTTGCTGAAAATAAAGTATACATTTATACTTATATCAGATCTGTTTTGTCTGTTAATTTTTAATTTTAATGTGCAGATTTTAAATTTTTAAATAGTCTAGTTTTTTGAAACTAATATATCAAAACTCTTTTGTCAGATGACTAAATGACTAGAAATTTAATATTATTTGTAGGTTAATGCATAAGAAACATAAACATAATCACATAAGGGATGTGATTATCCATTTCACATAATTTCACATTGATCTATTTTGTGTTGTTTACGTAATGCTAACCCTACGCCTTTAACAAAAAACAATAGACCTTGTACATTTAATTTTCTTCTATTTTTTCTTTCCTTCGCATACTGAGCAGGCATGCTGACTCAGAAATTAATTTTATTCAGTTACTTACTTGACTCTGCATTTAGTTTTTGTTACTGTTACAACAAATTACCTATAACAAAGAAAATTTATTATGCTCAGGTCCAATGCCAAGTCTGCTGTTTCCTGGAGTCATCAATAACCTCTGGTTCTTATGATCTTCCTGCCTCACTTTTGGCACAGATCCATGAGCCTTGAGGGGGAGGGTTGTGTTGAAGATATCCTGTTTAGGGTTGAGTGTTCCAAAGTCTCTCACTCTCTTCACATTGTCCAGCTGTGAACCTCTGTGTTAATTAGCATGTTGTCTTATTGATCCTCTTTTTTCTTTTTCAGACTGTCTGTTTTGATTTCCAGTTAGTTGGTTAGTTAGTTTGTTTGTTTGTTGTTTGACAATTTTCCTTTTTTGTTTTTAGATAGAGAGGAAGGAGAAGAACATGAAGTTGAATGGGTAGGTAGGTAGGGATGATCTGAGAAGAGTTGAGGAAAGAGAAGGTATATAATGAAAATATATTATTCAATCATCAAAACGTGACTTTAGTCTAAAAAAACGCCCCATTTGCTCATGTGGGCAATGAGCTAGACATTTTCTAAGGTCATTGCCTCAGTATTGCTGGCCTTGGACACATATCGAATTATTTGAGAAAGAAACAACTCCCACAGATTCAGCTTCTCAAATTCCACTCTAGACACTGAGTGACCAGATCTGTTTCAGGGACAGTTTTCAAGCTGTTTACATGACTCAGGACAGCCTTCACCCTGGAAGCCACTAGTGTAGGGGAAATCCTCTTCATATGTAATCTTTCTGTCTTCCACTAGTGTCTTCTTCTTCCTTCTAGCTAGACAAAGGTGTCAGTTTTGAAGGACCTGAGTGATTTAATATGATATCCTATTTCCATTTTCAGAATCTCTTATCCTTCCACAGGCTCCAGTGATGATCATATGCATTTCTTTGGAGGATCAATTCTTAACATGTTGACCACAAGGTCTTATCAAAATATCTATAGCTGTATTACTCTAACATCAATCCCCTTGTGTGTTATACAATTCTGATGTTTCAGTGAATTATCTGATTACAAATACCCACAAAATCTAGAATTAAGTTCTGGCCATGTCCGTAATCAACGCTCTAATTACCCAGAGCAATATCATTTTCAAATGAGCTCACTCTTTGTAACCCAAGGCATCATAAACTTCACATTCATTTGTTCATTTGTCACTACCAGTCATTGCATAGTTTACCTGGTAGAAAGGACTGCAAGAAATTAAAATGACAGAAACAGAATTGGTTTCTCTTGTCAACTTTCCAACTGTGCACAAGTTTGCATAAACTTGAAACTCAAACAAGAAATCACTCCTATAAAGATTATGTATGTATATACATACATATATAGACTATTTCAGTTGTGATGAGGGATAATTCTTCAGAGAATTCTCTAACAAATCTCTGGGATTTAGAGATGTTGAGTTTACTTCATGAAGAAATAGCCTACATCTTTATTTGTACAAATGTTTTTACTCTCCCGGGGCTGTCATGTACAAATCCACATGATAGGCAAGTAATTTGTATCAACTCCTCACCACATAATGTTCTTTCATGATGTAATTGTCCTGGGTAGATTTTCAAAATGTTGTATAATTGATTTAAACAGCTAACTTTTTCTTTCTTTCTTTCTTTCTTTTTTTTTTAATGGTACAAACTCTGATGTTTCCTCATTACACATCATGGTTCAGGCAGATAGCACATTGCCATTAGAAATTTGTGTTAGATACTTTTGCTGGGCTGTGAACAAAAACCTTGAGAGAACAACTGAAAAGAGCAAAGGAGGATTTCAGCTCATCCTCTGCTGGGTTTAGTTCAGGCTTTGGCCCCATGTCCCAGGGTAAATGTGACAATATTAGGAGCCTAAGCAGGAGGATATTCCCCTCAAGGGAGACAAGAATCAGAGGGAGGACAAGACCTAGAGGGATAAACCTTTAATCAGATCCCCAGTGACTCACTCCCTCCAATTGGGCCCCACCTATTCATGTTTCTAAAGTCCCCAAAGATAGTGCCACTCTCTGCGGATCAAGCATTCAATACAACAGACTGCCAGAGACATTGTATTTCAGCTCTAACTAATTGTTGAGTTTTAATGTGAATTTTATTGTGTGGTTTTTAGAGTAGCTTCATATGTATATATTCTTGTTAGATGTATTATTATAATAAATTATACTAATAGAATTCCCTTCCAGTTTTGGAGATTAAAGTGTCTTTGGTCTTAGTATATTTTCTAGAGTGATTAATTTACTCGACAATGTTTTATGTATGATTCTTGCATCTATCACAAAGGTTTTTAGAAGAGTCTATCTTAGCCTTGTCCGCTATCACTTTATCTAAGTCATAAGCTAACAGCTGCTTAAGTGAAAAAATAAGGTGAATAGTTTGTCTCTCCCTATATTAGCTCTAGAAAAGGCTGAATCACCTGAAATCTGTGTAATTTGTGAAAAATGTATGGCATATTATCAGTCATGGAAAGAGATATCACTGTTCTATGCATCACCTAGGGGAAAAGTCGGCAGGGCCACATAATGTATGACAAAGATTTACTTTAATTCTTTTCCCCTAAAATTTTATTAATAGAAGATTTTTAATATTTATGTTGTGGAAATTCTTTCTTTTTCACATGCAAACAAAATAACTGATTTTGTGAGTCTTAATATGTTTACTTAGTCAAAATTTACTTTCTTTCCAATAACTTTTGACAGATTAATACTTGGTTTTTTTTATTTTACACAAAGCATATAATCCTCTGGGCCACTGAGCATTCATAAAGATATTTCTCTGTTCGGGGAAGGATGAGTTATTTTCTATGACCATAGAACTTCATAATAGTCTTTGCTTTTTTTTGTGTGTGTGTGTGTGTGTGTGTGTGTGTGTGTGTGTGTGTGTGTTCTCCAGGATGTGGAAGCAAATATATTTGTGTGATTATATGTAGAGGCCCAATATTGAAAATCTAATGTCTTCCTTGATGATGCTCCGTTTTTATTTTCTTGAGGCAGGGTGTTTTTGTTGAACCCAGAGTGTGCCTATTTGACTAATCTTGTCTAGCCAACTTACCCAGAGTTCCCCTGTCTCCATTTTCTAAGCTATATTATAGTCATCCACCGTGCCTGCCCAGTTTTATGGGTATTGGAGTTCCAAACTCAGGTCCTGTACTTGCATGACAAACATATTATCCAGAGTCATCTCTACAACCTCTCTGATATGTGCAGTAACAGTTTTTAGTTTATCATCTAAAAGGTGTCAACAGGAATTTAAAAGAGAGCAATGCAGACACATAATTCTTCCTCCAAATTGCCTAAGCTGTTCGAAAATATTAGAGATTTCAGTATTGCAGTTAGACCTCTAGAAAAATTGACAAGTTAGCGCAAACAAAAGGCAACATTAACAATCACAGCAGGTGTTAGGGTAATATTGAATGACAGGAACCAGAACACATGGTATACCCTGATCATGGTGCTGGCATACATTCAGATTCTGGGAAAGCATCGATTTAAGGCTATAGATGACATTCTCACTGTTTTGAAAGTCATGTGTTTTAACTTCTGGATCTTATTCTTTTCATCTACTTGTTTTCCGTTTAAAGTTCATATCCATTTCTTCAAAATTAACAGTTTTTGCTTTGTATCAAAAATTCTATATATTAGGACTTAATTTTTAGATGATTTTGTTCTTTATGATTTTTGCATTAGCTGTTTATTGACTTTTGCTCAATTATTTTTACCCTCTATTATCTTGTTTTTCTTCAATATTTTAGTGTCACTTCCCTTTTCTTATACTTATTTAACTTAAATACTATTTTAAATTTTTTCTTGTTTAGTAAGCAAGGCATAGACCATTATTTTCTGCTTTCTATTTTGATAAGGAATTATTTATATTTCTGTGTAACTTTTAAATAGAGCTAGTAGGCGTGAAGCACTTTTTAGGTGGGTATATCCCCTTCATAATTCAGTACTACCGGGTTTTGCAAATTACAGTTTCCCATTGCATCCATGAGGACAACTTTTTACTATAGTTAGCATTGGGTAGATTATTCAGCTTCCTGTCTCAGTTTTCTCAGATAAGCTTGTTAATACCTGAAGCGTTATATAACTCATTGCACAGGGATTAGTAAATAAATGACTTTAACTGTATTTGGATGGAATTCATTCCAGTCATCTAGATCTTTTAGAAATACGTTATTAAATTTCAATTGTAGTCCATTTCAAGATTTGAATAGGGATACATTAAGGGCATGCAGAACTTTAAAATGTATGGGTTAGCTAAGAGTTTAAAAATCTGACACACTGGGTTGCATGCAGCTATGCCTTATTCATCATTGGCTTTCGTCAAAGGCTTTTTCTGCCCCTGTTCCTAAGCTGCATATAAATAGTTAAAGTCTGCACTGTTTCCTAGTTCAAGTTCGCTTGTGATTCTCCACTGTGCTTGGCCAGGGGTTGAGGCAGCAGTAGGCACTGAGTGCTCTGAGTTTTCAGGACCAAAGCAGTTAGAGGATGGTAATTTCCTCCTAAGAATTCAGATTCAGGTTCCCTTCGACTTAGATGAATAGGGCTGGAGGATCGTTACCGTCTCAGACCTGTTTCCGGAAGGCATGTGAAACAGATCAGAATTTCAACCCTGGTCCCAGCGGACACATCTAAACGCAGTCATGTTCTTTTCGAGTTGTCAGTCTCTGCAAGGATCCCATGATGGAATAGGCCCCAAAGGCAAAACTAACTTCTCATTTCCAGTGGCAACTAGAACCAACGTGAAGCAGACTAACCACATGAGGTGATGCAGGCCCGGGACGATCGTCTTCTAGAGAAAGTAAAAATAATCTCCAAGCCTTGTCAACCACATTCCAGAAACCTGTGTCTGCTCTTTTTAAATGAGAGAAACCAAGCTACCTAATTCTCCTATTTAGTCTCAGCGCCACCAAATTCCCCTGAATTGTAATGCGTGTACTCCAATAAGGTAGCAACAGCTTCAAGACAAAGGCTTATTTTATGTGGATCTTTTACTTTCTATTACTTCAAACATAGATATCTTGTAAGGATAACATGAGGAAGTTTCCTATACTCACCTAGATAACTTGTCTCTGTGTTCCCTTTCTTTCTCTCTGGGAACCAAAGTGTGTTTTGTGGCTATATACACACAATCCGCATTTGAGAGTAAATTATATTGTAAATTGTTGTCACTACATAAATGTATTTTATCTTCCACTACCAACGCAGTTACAAAACTTCGAACTGACGGCAATGATCACGGTTCTATATTATGTTCTTGGCTTTAAATGACCCTGGTAACGCCTCAGGAAGTTGCTTCTTGAGGCAGTAACACACATCTTACATTTGTTTTTTAAATCTTCTTTTCTCATCTCAATATTCTTTTTGCTCTTTCCTAACCTTGAATATTGTAAGGGTCCATTTTTTTTTGTATGCCTCACAATGTTGCTATTCCTGCTGCTTCTCCGTAAGTAGTCTTGGGGGCACATTTTAGCCTGTCATAGCTCAGGACTTAGCCTCCCTCTTTTCTCAAGACTCATATCCATAGATACACCATGCTGTTGATATTACTTTAATGATTTTGTTAAAATGGGATTCCTCCAGGTTTCTCTACAGTAAAGTTATGATTTTTCTCCCTTATAATAAGTAATTGATTTTTCTGGAGGTACTCTGAGAATACAGAAACATCTTATATCTAATCCAATGTTCACCAACTAATTTTAGGATTTGCTATTACTTCTGTGTTTATTGGTGATATCTGACTGTAAGGAAGAGATTTCTTTCATATTCACATATTATCATTCACTTATATCAATATGAAATCATGGATTTCTACTTTATTTGGTAGATCATATTTTATTTTCATCATTTCCTTTACCAATCAAGTTTCCCTATGTTTAACCCATGTAAGATCCTTCAAGTCACACTGAGGTTTTTGATGACAAAGTCTATTCTTTCAGTCAAGGTTTCATTATTGATTTCCAAGTAATTTTCAGTTCCCTCTCCAATATGATAGACATAACACCACTAATATTGATATTGTTTTTACTGTGACTTGAAAAGAATTTTAAGAATATTCTTAATTGCTAACCCATACTGTGGATCCTCCCAAGAGCACAAACTTGTGATGTTGAGTTCTATAATATATGCACATTATGAAAATCACTTCAAATCTAAAATATATCCATAGAATTGAAGTTATATTCAGTAAAGTTCTCAGATTTTCCATTGCTTTGTAAATTTATTCTTAACTACTTTATTTTTGATGTTATGGTACATCATATTGATTTGGACTCCATTTTCAAATTGTCTGCTCCTAGTACACATAAATAAAATTGATTTTTATATTGGCCTTCTGTCCGGTGACCTGCTAAATTTACTTATTTGTTCTAAGTAATTGCCTTGTAGATTCCTTTGGATTTTTCAGGTAGGCAATCATGTTCTTTGAAAATTCAATGTGTACTTCTTCGTTTTGCAATGTGTATGATTTCTATTTTGTTTTCTTTCCTTATTACACTTCCAGAGCCTCCAGGATCATATAAAATATGCTACAAGATTAGATTAAAAGACTTTGTTTTGTCCCTGATCACAGCGAGGGGATAGAAGGTACATTTGAGTTAATACTTTTGGTTTTAAATCCACTCCCCCAAAAATAATTGAAATAAATATTTTAATCACAGATTTTCTTGGTTGGGAAACTAAATAACTTACTATGTGTTTATTCTATATAATTCCTTGGTTCCTTACATTTCAGTGGCTTCATCAGGAAAAAAGTTTGTCTAAGGAAAACTCAACATTGGTTGCTAAAATTGTCTTTGCAAAGTCACTTGCCTAATGTTTTTACTCCAGTTGCCAGTTGGCATCTGTGTCCTTAGCATCCAACAGCATAGAGTTACAGCCCTTAGATTTCTGTTCTTAAGTTTTTCCTACTTCTTGATACAGCTTTCACTGTATATCCCAGGGAAGCTTTAAATTCATTTGAAACTTAGCCTGGCCCCCAACTATGTAGTTCAAGTTGGCTTTGATAATAACTATTCAGAACAGGCTCACATTGAACATATGAGGATCCTCCTTATTTAGCCTCACCAGCGCTGGGATAACAGACATGTGTCCGCTTTGTTAACTTAATTTTCTTGTTTCATGGGTTTATAAAATGTCAGCTAACCTTTGTGAGTTAGCCTTAGAAAATGTGGTGGTCTGAATGAGAATGGCCCCTAGAGGCTCAAATATGTGAATGCTTTATTTGCAGCCAGTGGAATTATTAAATTTATGAAGGATTAGGAGATGTATTCTTGTTGGACCAGATGTGTGACTAGGGCAAGATTTGAGGTTTCAAAAGCCCACAACATTCCCAATCAGCTTTTGCTACCTCAGGCTTGTAGATCAGATGTAGACTGTTTCAGCACCATGCCTGCCTATCATGTGCCAAGCCATGATAGTCATGGAATCATCTTCTCAAATGTAAGCAAGCTCCCAATTAAATGCTTTCTTTTGTCAGTTGCTTTGGTCGTGTTGGCTAGTCAAGACAAGAGAAAAGTAACTAAGAAAGAAGATAAGCAGAATTCCTTCTGTTCTACTCTATTGGCCAATCCAGTAGTATTCTCATCAGATGGGAGAAAGGAAGGGTAGATTTAATCTCTCCAAGGGACAAGATATGTCATTTTGTATGTGTGTGAACATTTTGCTATGGAAAGTGCTTAAAGTTCAAAATTCTTGAAAGGATAAAGGAAAGTGGAGGATTTTTGTGACTTATCAATGGAAACATTTTTCTTCTGTTCTTATTTTTTAATCTATTCATTAAAATTTTAGCTTGTTTTTATTTTCTAAATTTCTTGTATGTGTAATATATTTGTATCTTTTTTCCATATCTTCATTCAGCAAGCCCCTATGACTGCTTCTACTCTCTCACAAATTCATGATTCCTGTTAGTGTTGCTTGTACGTATATGCTTTTAGTGCTAACCACTTGGTACTGCATAATTAATTAGTATGCTCATCCCTGAGAAAAACTGATTTGTTCTTTCTTAGCATCTACAAATTGCCTGTAGCTCTTCATCTAGGGGTAGTTTATTTACAATAGCAAGGAAAGGCAAGCAACCTTAATGTCCTAGGGTTGAGGGTTAGATACTGACAGCAAGGTATATATGACAACAGACTATGACTTGACTGTATAGAAAAATAAAATTTGAAGGTAATAGACTGGAACTAGAAAATATACTGAGTAAGATAACCCAGAAACAGAAAGACAGGTTCTGTCTTATTTTATATATCATGAATACATGGGGCAGAATTCTGGAGTCATTTCACTTACTCTGATGTAAAACCAAATTTCATTCATTGTTACTTTCTTAATTTAAACCATTTTTTAATTTCCTACCAGAGTTTTTTAATTCATAGTAGCCTATCCTTTTCATATATTGGTGTATATAAAGTGTTCATATTTTAAAAATAAATTTTCATCTAAGTTATGAAACATATCAACATATATCTCTTTCTTGAATAGTTTAGTGTTATGCCTACTTATGAAGTATTTAAAAGGATATGTTGGCTTTCCTCATTCTCCAGTATCCTCTCTTTACAACAAGAACCTTTGAGGAAGCTGTAATGAAACCAGATGTCTCCGCATTGGGAACAGTCCTACTTGTAGTGTTTAATTAGGGTTGATTATGTGCTGCCTGTTTCTCCATGCGTGTGTTTCTGCTGAGATCTCCACCAGAAGCTCCAGATTTAACATTCCAATGTCTTCTACACTTGGTACATACAGTGTCTCAGCGTGCTTAAAATTCTGAATAACTCCCAGCCCATTGTCTTCCTGTCTTTGCCCCATATGTATACATTAAAAACCTACCCATGATAGTTGTTTCCTTCACTTTCTAAACCAATAATCCTTTTATAGTCCAATTAAATATATATCCAAATATATACCAAAGTTGGAGATTTTTCTATCTCTACCACTCTGTCTTCAACTCAACACATTATGAATATTTTTATTGACTTTTACCAAAGTTTTAAAAATTCTTTTCTTGGGTATGGTATATCACCCTTCGTTGTTGTAATCTAATCAATCTTTGTTGAATTACCTATATATACATGAACTATATTATAACAATAATTTTTAGAAAATTCCCTTTTACTTTTCATAATCAAATAAAGCCCAACTCCTTAATATATTTCCAAGGATGTCATCATCTAACCATATTAATGTCTTACATATTTTACATGCACATACATATATGTACACATATATATTGATAGTTTTTGTATTTATAAGTATAGTTTATGATTTTGGAACAAGTCTCAGAAAGTGCAAGACAGTAAAATTTAGATGGAAATTACATGCAATTTTATGATTTAAGGATTGCCAGTGTAACAAATGGCCTGTTTCTCCAGTAATTTTATACCCTTATTTAAAACTTTAGTAAACTATTCACAGATTACTTTTTTAAACTTTATGTATACAATATTGCATTGAAACTGTGGCTTGTGTTCTGTTGTTAAGAAGTGTGATGTTCAACTGTGCATTATGGTGTACCACTGCAACCACAACGTTCAGAATTCTGCAATAAGAGGAACCCGAGTTGGAGACCATCATGGACTAAATAGTGAGACTCTATCTCAAAAAGTCAATTGGAGAGTTCTATCATGACAGCCAGGGTGCTCAGCTTTCCGATCACCAGAGTAGGTCAGCTCAGGCACTCTCTCGACCACTGCCACTAGTCTGTAGTGGAGGTATCTTTGTGGATTTCTGGGGACCTCTCTAGCACTCTGCTTCTTCCTTATCCCATGGGATGTTCGTTTATCATGGTATCTTTCCTTGTTCTCCCATTCTATTCCTGATCCAGCTGGGACTTCCCGCTCCCCTAAGCTCTCTTTCCCTGACCCTTGCCCTCCATTACCTCCCCTCACCCCGGTTTGCTCATGTAGATCTCATCTATTTCTCTGTCGCTGGGCTATCCCTGTGTCTTTCTTAGGGTCCTCTTTACTAGGTAGCCTCCCTAGAGTTGTGAGTTGCAGTCTGGTTATCCTTTGCTTTTCCTCTAGTATCCACTTATGAGTGAGTACTTACTATGTTTGTCTTTCTGAGTCTGGGTTATCTCCTCACTCAGGATGAATTTTTCTAGTTCCATCCATTTGCCAGCAAACCTTGTGATGTCATCGTTTTTTCTCTGCTAAGTGGTACTCCATTGTGTATATTTACCAAATTTTATTTATCCATTCTTCAGTTGAAGGGCATCTAGGTTGTTTCCAGGTTCTGGCTATTACAAATAATGCTACTATGAACATAGTTGAGCATGTGTCCTTGTGGTATGATTGAGCATTCCTTGGGTGTATGTTCTCATCCATTGACTGGTGGAAGCAGATGCAGAGATCCACGGCCAAACCCCAGGTGTAACTCCAGGAGTCCAATTCATGAGAGAGAGGAGGGATTATATGAGCAAGAGATATCGAGACCATGATTGGAAAAAGCACAGGGACAAATAGCCAAACTAGCAGAAACACATGAACTGTGAATCAATAGCTGAGGAGCCCCCATGGAACTGGACCAGGCCCTCTGGGTAAGTGAGACAGTCGATTAGCTTGAACTGTTTAGGAGGCCCCCAGGCAGTGGGACGGGGACCTGTCCTTGGTACATGAGCTGGCATTTTGGAACCTGGGGCCTATGCTGAGACACTTTGCTCAGCCTTGGTGCAGGGAGGAGGGGACTGGACCTGCCTCAACTGAATGTACTAGGTTGGGCTGACTTCCCAGGGGAGACCTTGCCTTGGAGGAGGTGGGAATGGAGGGTGGATTGGGGGGGAAGGCTGGGGGTGTGGGAGGAGGGAGGATAGGGGAATCTGTGGCTGATATGTAAAATTAAATTAATTATAAAATAGAAATATTTTTAGCCCAGGCTGGCCTCGAACACAGAGATCCTCCTGCCTCTGCCTCCCAAGTGCTGGGATTAAAGGCGTGCGCCACCAACGCCCGGCTAGAAATATTTTTTAAAAAAATAAAAATAAAAGTAAAGTGAATTGGCTTGCAGGTCACAGCATATATCACAAGTTCTAAACACTCTTGTGCTGTCATTCACTTGCTTAGATACATATAAGAATATGGATGGTAAAAGCTTACCTGAAATTACCAGTTTACTCTGAATCTATGATTTTAAAGTTAGCAGGTGTACATGTATTTGTAGCTGCATGTTGTGTTGTTTTACAACAAACCTCAAGTTTCTATTTAAATGAAGGAAAAGCAAGACTACTGTCAAGAAGCATGGCTTGTTTTGACTTGGCTGACTTTCCAATGCCTTAAAACGGCGCACACAGCTTAAGCATGGTTGGCTTCCACTGTGGAATGCATAACAGGCTTCTGCATGCTATTCTCCTGAAAGTAGCTACATGCTATCATTTAGATGAGGATTTTCCCAAGACTAAACATTTAGCAATGAGCCATGTTCCCTTATGGTTCCCTTCCCTCATCATAAAGGTCTTCCATATATGTTAAAATTTTCAACAGAAATTCCTCTCTTAGTGCTATTTCTAATCCTTACATTCTCTGACTTTTTTATTTTTATTTTTATTTTTTTGACACATCTTAGAATTGTGAAGTAACAGTTAGGTACATTTTCAGATAGAAAATAAGAGAATGACAACCCGCCTCTGTTTTAACGTATAATGAATATGAACTCAACTTCTTACACATCCGTTTCTAACTTTACAAATGTAATATAAAAACTTTAAAAATAAAAATACATACTATATATTATGTGTTTTTTGCAGGATGACCCAGAAAACTTTATCTTCTAAAAGCTCTATTGAGTTAAATATCAGATGATACATCAGTTTTACTCCTCTCAGAATGTTCTGTCAGTTACATAATTTGTTTATCAATATATCAATATTAGCTTAATTATACAATACTCAACAAAATAATGAAATGGCTGAAGAATTTTAATATTAACCGGTCATAAAGGGAATGTTCCAGCCAGAACAGTTGCACTGTGGCTACTCTAAGAAAGCAGACACCCAGGGGACCCTGTGCATAGTCTCTGAAGAATCTAAACGATTTATTGAAACTGAAACAAAACGAATCATCTTTATAGACATTTGAGTTTCTGCTAGATTATTAAATATTAGTTCCTTAAGAAGGGGTTGTTAGCTCACCTTTATAGTACCGGCTACTGCTAGCTGTGGTTACAGCATAATGCCCACTACTCTTTGGAGCAAGCCTCGGGTACTTCAGGAAGGACGCTAACATACTTTGGGGCTGCTGTGTCATGCTCTGTGAAAGTGCCCTCTTCTTATGAGTTCGTAGGGGAGACTGAGCCTCAAGATTCAATAAATTATACAATGCAGACATCTAGTGGGTTGGATATTGTCTAGAAAAACAGGGATTTTTTCCCTCTCCTCATTGCAAACAGAATCTAGCTTGGGTTCTGCAGGTACTCACAGCTTTGAGCTTCCAGGTATGATGTTAAAATAGAACTTTTTAATGATTAGATTTTTTACATCATGTATGAGGCAGTACAGACTGGATATGTACATCATTAAGGTAAAATCCTACATGGGAATCCAATGATAACAATTATTGACTGAATCAAATACTCTCTGAGTGACTGTTTGATGGACATGTTCCACCTTGAAATAGAAACGAAGCAAAATAAAAGAGGATTCTGTTGGCCCAGGGACACAGACTTAAATGACACTGGGGTCCCTTTGAGCATGCGATCTATAGAGAAATAGAATAGTTTTGGTGACTTATAAGAAACCGTGACTATCTGGCCAATGCAATCCTTTCCTCTTTCAGAGAATATATCCTGCAATCTTAGAGTCAGTTGTTTAATTACTAATCTACCTAATGTTCCATGTGTTGCCTTATTCCTAACAATATGTAGACCATCAGGTGAAATACTAATCAAAAGTAACATAATTACTTTAAAATGACAAAATGAGATGAAGCAATGAACTAGGTTTTTGTCCTGTGTTAATGTAATTCCCCTTCAGTTTTGAATAAGGTTGTTATTTTGTTTAGTTCTCTAATCATTAAGATGAGTTAAAAATAGTAATTAACAATATGAAAAGTTAAAATAGTTAAAGTCAGAGGTACATAGAAAATACTTTTGACAGTCATTAAATTTGAAAAAGAACACGTGGTGCCCGAGGGATTTTCCTTCCCTATCTTGCTCCTGTCTTGTGACACACAACTGAAAAATGAGGTAGCCATACATTGTTCTCGTTCTTGTCACAGAGATCCTAGGCCTTTAATCTTATTTTGGACTTCTTTGAGGGCTGGGGGTAGGCACTGAGATGAGGCTACACAAAGTAACTCAGGCTAGTTTGGAACTCACAGCTAGATTGTCTCTACTTCCCAAATGCTAGGATTCCAGGTATGCACCACCACCCCCATCTGGGACTTTCTCCTGGTAGCAACATCATCCTTCCCTGGAATAGCTCTAGTACATGCATGCCATCCAAAGCAATAAACAAATTCATGACAATGTTACTGGTGTGTTTTAATTAACTGTTGATTATATGTAATGAGGGACACCCCAAATGGAGGAGTGAATGAAACCATGTAAACATTAACTGTGACCATCTGGGTGTCAGTCAGAAACTCCTGAGAAATGACATGTGTCTTGGTAAGGCACTGTCATCTCATGTAAATACATGTAAATAAGACATAATAATCAAATATGGATCAGAGTGAGGGAGACAACAGGAAGACCTCCAAGAAAGAGAGAGAGCTACCCTTGGGATGAGTCTATCTAGAGAGTAGATACAGAAAGGAAGGAATCTCAGGAGAGGTATTACACCACACACACTGCTAAGCCATTTGACTGTATGCTGATTCCACTTTTGTGTTTGATTATTGTTTTAAAACAGGAACGAGATAATCTCTCTGACCAACTCTCTATATGGCAGCCTAAAGCCAATATGTTTTATTCATGAATAATGTCTTTTTTTAATAAACTATAAAATGTAAAATAATAAAAGTGATATATACCTAATAATGAGTGAGCCAGTAAACCCACCGGGCAGCTTTGCTCTGCAAGTAGAAAAAAATTGACTTTGTATAACAAATCACAGAATTATTAAACCTGTTTGAAACTCTTTTTATGTCCCACCATTTACTTTAGTTCTTACTGGTCTGACCATTACCATACATTATGCGTGTTCATTGTGATTGTAGGGACTGGACTGGTAAGTAAGTGTCCTCTTGAACCTACAAGACCTCAGAGCAACCTGAAGTGAAGGCCCTGACCAGATGGCAGAGGGAATATTGAGGGGCTCTGCTGGCAGTAGACAGCCTTTAGCTTCTTGATTGACAGAAAACTTCAAGACTTTCTGGAAGGTTGCTTCTCCTCCGGGCAAGCTAGGAGAGAAGAAAGGATTAAAACCAAACAGGTAATTGCCGCTGCTGATTTCTAGAATATATATCCTCACACCCATCAAAGGAAATTCTTCCATAATTAAATCAATAGGAGCAACCTAAAATTTCTGAGACTTTAAAATTATCCCAAGAAAGTAAAAGGTGAAGTAGTTTCTAAAACCTACTTTGAAATGTTAACTCTCTTTTTAAAGGATTGCCCAGGTTCTCAAGAGAAAACATTTTTATATCTTATAATAGGAACTCTATTTAAGGGACACTTAGCAACTACACTAAAATGAAACTCCCTAAACTTGTGTGGAGGAATGTTGACAGCGAAAAGTTGGAGATGCCCCCTTCTACTTTGGGCAGAATTCTCAGCCTGGACCTCACAGATGCTGAGGGTTTAGGTTTGTCAAAAGTGTCTGGTGAGGTTCAATCCTGCACTGGCATTATCTTGCAAAAAAAGAAACAGGGGAGTGATGTTTATATTGGAAAGTGAAGACATAACTTGTTTCACAGTGTTAGGACCTCAGAGTATGTAACTGACATACAAATTATTGTGTGTAGGTATTTCACTCAGTTCCCTCTATCACATGGTCAGCACAGGGTGACATAGTCATGGTTCCTCCAAGTGTGAGTAAATCAGCCCACTTAATAGAGAACTGGGAGAATAAGGTCCCCATTGGTGGTGTTTCATACCACCAGGAATACATCCTTCATTCAGATAGTAAGAGGGGTGGCATGATGACCAAACTATCTGAGCAAGTCTGGAGCAGTACTCTGACACTCTTTCCAAGGTCTTTTATTATTCCCACAGTGCAGTATCCCAAGACACTTGTGCTATTTATGAGTGAAAACACCACACAATTAGACTAAGCTGGATAAGAACTTCTGACTTGGTCAAAGTTTTCCAATATATTTATCAGACTGTATTTTGGATATGAATTCAACTATGTCCGCCCCAGTCAGTAAACAGAATAAAGACTACTATGCAGAAAGCATATACTCTATGTTGGAAAGTTCTTGATTGTGCGAAAACAGGGATGTCATTTTCTGACTTAACTTTTCTCATATTGAGGGCAGATAGTTGGCATTGTCCACACATAGGACTAAGATATTTTGAGCAATAAAATCAATGAAGCAGAAACAGATGGCAGTGATTTATTTCCTCCTCATGAAAGGATTCTTCTTGCTGAAGTGTTTGGAGAATCTTCAATAGAATGAAGACAATTCTGTGGAGGCAAGGATAGAGAAAAAGAATAAATGATGTCATGATTTTGTGCATAACTCCACTAACAAAAGTCAAAGCAAGAGTGGTAATACACAATGACTCCTGATCTAACTGTTCAGTCACCTGGGAAGGTGGTGTGAACAGTCAGTGATTGGGACTCAGAATAAGAAGATATGGTGAGTGGAAAGCGGAGACTCTGGACAGTCACTCAACATTCAGCTTTAGTACAAAGTGTCATGATAGACAATACCAGCTTCTAGTGAGGCCAGTAAGACTATTTTATGCATATTTTAAAATGATTGCTCTAGCTACCAAGGTGAGAACAGTAACTACCAGATTAAAGAAACCAGTAAGAAAGACACTGTGTTTGCTCAGGAGCTGATCAATAATGGTTATCCATGCCATTAGAGAGAGAGGGGCTCAGGTCTGGGATTCAAGCTAGGAAAATATGTAATTGTTTTATTACTTAAATAAGGGAAGAGGTGTTGGTGGTTGTAGGGGCATACATAGAAACATTCAATGAAGAATGGGGCCACATTTTGAGAGACAGGTTAAGTACAGGTATACAAACATACATATATACATACATACATACATACATACATACATACATACACACAGAGACACAAATACAAATACTACATAGAGACACACACACACAGACAGATGCACGGAGACACACATAGAGACAAACAAACATGCAAGCCAACAGACAGACACAGTGTGAGTAATCAATTATCACTTGTAGGACAAGACTGATTTGGCTTCTCAGAAAAGAGCTTTTAGCAACATTGCTGCAGAATATGAGGAAGCTCAACAGCAGCCTAACAGACTGACCTATTCATTTTCCTCTGTGCTCTTCCTCTCCAGCTGCTAAGGAAGAAAACATAAACACCTGCATTTGAATACCCACCTTGTCACAGCGGTTACTTAACTTTTCTGGGACGGTAGATCCAAGAATAACCTTCATATTTACAAGGAGTAGAAGATTTAAGGGGCACTTTTCTCAGTGGGTTTCATGTATTGCATCTAATCATATTGTCTGTGCCACTTTGGCCAAGCCAGGGTATTCAGAGGCAGGGGCAGGGATGAAAACTTTGAGGCAGTTTTTTTGGCCCCTGGACAGATGGGTTCTACTCTTTGAACAACCAGCAGCTAAAGAGATTTACATGTATTTTCCTGTGGATAGAGTGGACAGATAGCAATATCTTATACATAGTAATCTTACGTAGCACACTACTCATGTGCAACAAATATGTTTTAAAATCTTTAGTATGGCAAGTAATGAATAATGACATTATAGTTTTAAAGGGGGTATTGAAAATATATAAAAGAATACTTTAGAATTCCAGCATTGTTAGAAATGTGTGGGTATGGGGAAGCCTTAGAAATGAAAGATAGAATGCTGGTTTGTTGCAGCAAAAACAAAATGTTTCATGATTCTCCAAGTTCCTGAGGGGATCGTGATTACACCCTAGGAATTATTCTTTATGAATGTCTTGGGTAGGAAGTGAGGATGAGAGTGGTAATGCTTTCTCTTTCAGGAAAGCTTGTAGCATTTCAAAGTCTTTGGTGTTTCCAGTTTCAACTAAATCAGTAAGGCTGTAAAAGCATCCTTCCTCCTCCACAAACCTTCCCACTGGCTGTTTAAAACCCACTGCAGTGTGTAACGTGGAGGATTTAAGACACTTTATGTGTTTGGACAATGAGCTTGCATGTAGAACTTTATAAGGCTAGAAGGGAACATGAATTAATAACCTTATAATTTTATCGACTTAGTAAAGAAGGCGGAGATGTGAACCATGGCAAGATAATTCACAACCAAACTAAAATCCTCGGTTTGAGAATGTCATGCTCACATGAAAACAGAGCTCAGACATAACCAGTGGGGCAAAGAGAGACGTTAGTGTTATTTACAGACAAACTTTCTGAAAACCCATAATCTATTTAAACGTCAGCTATTCCATACCAGTGAGACAAGCCTGTGGTTAAAGGAATAGTCAGATGTAGGGCTTTCCTTTTTCTCACAGAATATTCCAGGGATCTTTGCACTGTCTATCTGTCTTACAGAGGCTGGGTTGCATTCTGTTCTCCCTCTGATGCTCTGCTATGGGATCATTCCCCTTCACATGAGATCTCTCACAGGACATCAGACCTTTGCTTCTCACACCTCAGGATTCCTTCTTGTCTTTTCTTTTTTGAGCCAGGGTAGCTTTCGTCAGCCTCCTGTCATTGAGTAGTCTAGTGTGACTTGGAACTTCTGATCTTCCCGCTTCCATCCTTCAAGTGCTGGGATTACAGGTGTGACCCAATATCCAGTTTTTAATGGGTTTCTGAAGAGGAAACCAAGGGCTTCATACATGTTGAGCAAATATTCTACGAAATGAGCAAAATCTCCAATACCCTACCAGCTCCTCTCCAAGGTGTTCATCTTTCCCTTAAATTCCCCTCACCATTACATTTATTATTCTTTCCCCTCATCATAAAAAGCCAATACATTGGCTATCATCTGAACAACTATAAAGCACACATCTGCCTTTTTATAATGTAAGAGCTGTTTTATAGGGATAAATATTATATTGCACCCTTCAAAGTAAAGAATCCTAGAAGAGACAGAACTATGCTTCATTGGACATTTGTTTCAGGGAATATATTGTTCCATGTGTCATTCCATATTATTCTAAAAGCAATGCTACTTTTTCTAGGCGGGGTCTTTCCATGACTGTCGTCCTAGTTTACTCTCTGTAGTTGTAATACAAAACCTTGAAAGAAAGCAACTTAAGGGAAAAGGGTTTATTTCAGCTCATATTTCCAAGTTATGGACCATCATAGCAGGAAAGTCATGGTGGTAATAATTTAAACAGCTAGTCACGTAACATCCATAGTGGAGGACAGAGACACAAATTCGTGCCTGCTTACTGTGAGGCTCACTTTCTAAGGGAAGGTGCCCTCTTTCAGGGCTTCTTCCCACATCAATTCATGCAGTCAAGACAATCCCCTACAGACATGCTCATAGGACGACCTGATCATGACAGTCTCTCATTTAGACTCTCTACCCAGGTGGTTGTGCCAAGTTGACATTTAAAATTACCACAACGACTAAGAATCTGTTTTATTAGAATTCAGCAGACAATTAGAAAAGAAACCTCCATCCACATTAGGACAATAAACAATAAACTCGAATTGAACACAGTGAGACAAACACATACATACAAAGAAGACCAGAACCTAGGACAGGATTGTTGAAAAGAAACATTCTGGAGGGTTTAGGTGGTGGATAAGAGAGGAAAATAGCGATGAAGTAACTAAAATAATAAAAGCATTAAAAAATTTAAAATGTAATACATGTGTACATGCAACTTCATTTTCTTTTGACTTATTTTTTTAACAAAAAAGAAAGTATTTAAACTACAAATATATTCAAAGAAGGTTAATAATGTCTTTCACCAGAGAACGGTGACATAGGTCTTCCTGTCAAAGCTATAATGACAAAGGCTACTGGGAAGCCTTATCACTGTTAGGTTTTACATCCAGCCAAGTGTATTGTTTCTTTCAGTCTCTGCTCTTTGGGAAGTCTACCACCCAGCTCCCAAATAAATACACGGAGTTTTATTTTTCTTATGAATGCCTTGCCTTAGCTTGGCTTGATTTGACCCAGCTTTTCTTAACTTATATTATCCTGTCTACCTTTTGCTTCTGGGCTTTTACCTTTCTCTATTTCTGTATACCTTTCTGTACTTCTTACTCCGTGGCTTGCTGTGTAGCTGGGTGGTTGGCCCCTGGAATCTTCTCAATCTCTCCTCCCAGATGTCTCCTTCTCTGTATTCCCTCTGCCTTCCAGCCCTGCTTATCCTTTTTCCTGCCTAGCTATTGGCTGTTCGGCTCTTTATTAGGCCAATTAGATGTTTTAGACAGGCAAAGTAACACAGCATCACAGAATTGGACAAATGCAACATAAAAGAATGCAACACAACTTTGCATCATTAAACAAATGTTCCACAGTTTGTTTATCAAATATAACAACACCAGTTATGGTTACAAACTATCAGAGGAAGGGAAACACACTGGTGTTTATTAAACAATAGTTTTATTGTCTTCATTTTTGTCAAATGGGTAATAGAACAGTAGCATTCCAAATGTTTTATGGGCTTGTTTCCATCACAAGAGGGTGACTGACTGTGTGTGTGTGTGTGTGTGTGTGTGTGTGCATTTATGCATGTGTGTTCATATTTGTGTGTGTCTGTTTATATGAATGTTTGTGTATGTGTGTTGTGTGTGAATGCTTCTTCTTGTGAGCCTATGTATGTTTATGAGGATGTGTGTGTGTTTGTGTATCTGTGTGAATACTTGTATGTATATATGTGTGTTTGTGTGTGAGAGTACAAACATGCATATATGTTTGTGTGTATGTGTATATGTGTATGTGAATGCATATATTCTGTCAGGAATGAATCTTAATTTGTAAAATCTTCTTTATATACCCTTGAAGTCTCCCAACTAGCAAACTAAAATATTGCTACTATGCATCATATTGCATATCTAATAACATTGGCCAAAAATGAACTTTAAAGTGTTCCTGAAAGTTATAAAATACTAATCTTGAAGATTGCTAAGCTATTTTGTGAAGACAGAGAAAGATAGTGTAAGTGGGGCTCCATCGGGTGTATCTTCCACTCTGTACAATATGCTCTGTAGCTCAATCTTTGGAAGTGAACCATGAAGAAACTGTCAGGTACCACCCTGTCCTCATTCTATATTGTTGTAGCACCTGGTGAAACAAAATCTTTTTTATTCAAATGCTTTCATCTCTAGTGTGAAAATCCTAAGGGAAAAATCCCGGTTTGCACCTGGAAATGCCACTTCACTAGAAGGTTTCAGAAGGAGAATAGTCTACTGAGCAGTCCCACTAAAATGTTCTCTGTTGGTTTCTCTGCAAGAAGGAAACTTACAGGAACATGCAACACTGAAGAACAATTTGGGCAAATGTGTTCAGAGAAACTTACTCAGGAATTTTGTTATGTATGAACCAACAAGTAGTTCAAGTGTGTGTCAAAGCAGAAAGATGGTCCATGTCAAGGTGAGCAGTTCTTTCTGATCAACCATTTCTATACTAAGCAGGGATTAATGGCGCATTCTCATTGGTAAAACTATCAAAGTGATCCTTTTGGGATTTGCCCCCACAATATAGAGTCCCACATTCTCTCTGTTGGTCTTGATTAGAACCAAGAGACTGACTTTGACTCTGGTTGATGACCTTGATTGTGCTTTTCTCACTGAATCTCCTAGACATTATCTTGTGTATAGTTTTAGAAGATCCCATCTTTGTTCCCACGTGCTGTCTGGTTGAATGATAATCTAATACACAGTCCATGAAGACAGTTCTTCTGTAGTACCTATCTCCTGTGATAAAACAGGCAATGAACCCTGTAGCTGATAGCTGTCTTCAGGTTAGTATCTTCAAGGCTCATATTTTCATGCTAAAGGGACATTTTTACTCATTGAGTCTTCCAAATAGATTTTCCTGTTTGAAGGCTGTTTAGGAATGTTTAGAAGAAGGAAGGCATCAACTTCTTATTTGATACAGCATTTGAATGCCACAATTTGGAATTACAAATTGAAACAGTTATTCAACAATGCAGGGATACTGTAGCTTTCTGGCAAGGAGATGATTAAGCTAATCCATAAATCCACCATGACTAATATATGGATTTTTTCATAAAAGTTGTCAAATTTTGATATGTCATGTTTATAGGCACTAAAGGGGATATGATACCTATCTTGTTCGCTACATAGTTTCCTGTCTAGACTTAGGAAAACCCATAATAATGGCTGTTGATTGATCCTAAAATTGAGTTGCAATTGTATAAAAAATTCCAGATTTAGACTTTGAATGGATTCACAAAGGAATTGGCAGAATCTAATTACAATCAGAATTGCATATAAAAGCCTCGATATAGTAAAACAAATATTCACATATTGATTATAAACAGTTTCATCCAGTTTGTCCCAGCGTCACAGCTGCTTAAGTAATTGCTGAGAAATTAAATATTCCCCTGGGGGCCTCGAGGACCCTGCTACTCTCTATTCGACACTGGTGACCTAAGGGAGGAGTCAATAGTAATGAGAGCATAAAAGGAAATAAGGAGAATGAATTAGGAAAATCCATGGAGAGCTCTTCTCAGTCAGTGGGCAATGGAGCTTGTGTGTCTCAAGTCCCAGACCCAAGAGCTCATCATTACTTAGCACAAGTCTCATGGTCTGTATCTACCCTAACCCACTCCACCTATGAAAATGCACTTGTTGTCTGTGGCTCAGGGCTAAGAGCAAACTCACAGGATGAATAATCTTCTGAGGGGATTCTCAACCAATTGTTGATTTTTATTTGGTTTGTTTGTTTCTGACATCAAAGCAGCATTTGCCTTCAGAGGAAACAAGTTGGGAGTAGACCACAATCGCAATGTCTGAGGTGCATGCAGACTGACACAAGACAATGAGACGTGGAGGTGCTGTTCTTTGTTACTAAGACTCATTTAATGACACAGTAAGCAAAGGAGACTCATCAGAGACAGAGAAATCCAAAGAGAAATCCCAACAAATTCAGTACTCAGGAAATCAAATGGTATAGACAGCACAAAAACTCTTGAATAAACAAAATCTAGTGTGTGCATATGGGCGCAGTGGTTTCCATGAAAGCCCTTAGGAGGCCAAGTCAGGGGGACACTAGCTTAAAGAGCAGCCTCCACTACCTAGGGAAACCCTTTCTCAACAAAACAAAACAAAAAGCCCAAACAAACAAAAAAGCAAACGAAATGTGAGCAATGGCCACTCACCACTATAGCAGTTGTTTTCTGGGATTCTGACAGATACCAGTTCTGCACAGACTCAGGGTCCAGACTGCAGCCAAAGGAAGAGATGGCAGGACCCCACTGTCTTCTAAAATAACAGCAAAAGGAACATTCCTCAGAGGCAAACTATAGAGGCTGCTTATTCACAAATGTACCTGCCAGGGAGCCTGCTGTCAGTCTCTCTTATTTCACAGGGATCCAGAGGTTTTACAAAGGAGAGTACGTTTTTGTCAGAGTAAGTTTTACAGGTAAAATACTGAGACACTGTGATTGGCAAGCATCCAATGATGATGGGAGTTTCAGAAGCATTCTCACTTCCTTCTTGATTTTCCAGAATCTTTTGTTGTCTTCCCTTGGCCGCAAGTGGGCATTGGAATGGACTGGCAGCATTGCAAAAAGAGGAAAGATGTCTCAGTGTTGGGGCCGGAAGGGTTTCTAATGCTGTGATTTTCCTGGAACAAGAAGGGAATGGGAGGGGGGACCTCGTTCACATTGTCATAATGGACTTTGTGGGGAGTAGTGTCTAAAACACTGAGTTTATTTAATATCACATACCAAGATGTGCTATTGGATATGATTTTATGAGAGAAACAGACAAAACTTGAGCTCCTTCTTGGAGGTACTTGGAGGTAATTAGAACAAACCCTGCTGTGAATGAATTGTTCTCATTTGGAGGGTCACCACGCTCTTGGTTTAAAAATAAATCTTCTATTAAATTTCTTTTTAATGTGAAAAGGCAAGTTGGTGTTGCTTTCAAGACATCTTATTACATCTTCTCCAGTCCTAGGTACTGGGATTGAATTTTTGAAGAGTAGTATTGGTGAGTTCTGTGGAATCTGGGGACTGGTTTTCTCATGGTGTTCCAGCATTCATGACGATAACTTGACTATAAGTAAAACAACAAACTTTATCAATCTTCCTCTACATCTTCCCCTTAAAGGAAAGAGCTCGGCAGATGTCACTTTTCCCCATAGCAAGTTCTTTTCCTGATCCTGTCAGACTATACTTTATTCTCAATACTACTTTATAATCACTATTGTTTCATCTTACTTCCTATTTTTCTTGAATAAACAAAAGATACCTAAATCCATTCATTTTCATAATGTTTAATACAACATAACCATCTTTTACCAAGATCAGTGTATAGAGAGATAAATAATTTTAATTAATTTTTTGTTAACTTGGTATAAGTGACTTCCTCCTTATTCAACATAACAAAAGGAACTATAATTAATTACATATTTCATTGTTGAAGAATGAAACTTATACATATCTGTATATATGGATAAATATTTAGAATGTGGTTAGGAATTATGGTGGTTTAATGATTCTGGAAGTTGTAGGATCTACTCTAAGATTCATGATTTTTACCAGCTTCAGGCAGCAGGCTAGGTTTTCAGTACCAGGCGTGGTTTCCCTCTTGTTGAGTAGGTCTTTTTAGAGAGCTTTTGATTACCACCAAGGTATGCATGTCACTATTTACTCTTTTTTAAAAAATTATAACTGCTTGGCCATTAGCTCAGGCTTATTACGAACTAGCTGTTACACTTAAATTAACCCATAATTCTTATCTATGTTTAGCCACGTGGCTTGATATCTTTAGGAATATCACGCCTAGGCATCATAGCTCCATTGGGATGTTAGTTGCTTCCCTCCCTGGGAATTCAACCTTGATAAGAGGCTTCAAATTGGTTATCTTATAACAAGTAATCAGCCCTAAACTCACAGACAGAAAGAAATATTATATGGATTCTAACACTTGTATTTAGTTTATCAGAAAGATGGAAGGAAAAGTGGAAAACAACATAATTATATATTTAACTTGAAAAATAAAAAATAAAAGTCAGGAAAATTAAGGTAAAATACAAGATAAGTTAAAAAATGCTTTTTTTTTTCAGTATCAGAGTTCATTACGTTTTGCTATTCTTGTGGGAATTTAGTTCCTGCACTGATGTGTAGGGTAGAACTGACTGTATTATAAGATGTTATTCACACCTAACAAGTCATATTCATTTGCACTCTTCTCAGAGAACACTAAAAGTCTACCTGTCAAGATTTCATTCTCTTATCTCAAAGCTTTATTCTATTTTGGAGCAAAGTGTATTGAAGAAGCAATGTTTTAGGAGGGATCCTGATATTACAAGGAAGAACACGTGGTCAAGGGATATGTCTCACTATGTGCCAGAAAAAAAGCTGGTAAAAGTATGCCTATATGTCCTCATTGGAAAGAGGAAGAAAGTGGTTTTCTTTCTACTCTGTAGCTCAGTTCTGCTGATTAATGCATAGGAATGTATGAAAGTCTCCCAGATTAGTGGCTGATATACAGCAGAAGTGCTACTCACAAGAACTCCCATTCTTGTCCTTCCACTACGGACAGTAGGACTGCATTGATGTCCCCCTGGATGCCGATAGGGTTTCTGAATGGTGAGCTCCAGGGATGTCTTACTACTACAAGCAGATGTGTCCGATGTGTGTACTTGTCTGTATCCTAGCCATGCTGGTACAACTGTGCTTTCCAGTAATGTGGCGTTTTCTTTTTTCTTAAGTTTCTGAAACACTTTATAATTGATAAAGCCAATAACTTATTTAAGTCAGAACACTCATTAGTGGATATCCAGTAAGCATTCCATCCTCTCCTCTTATATCAGGAGATAGACACAAGATCACAGTCACTTCTTGTATGTCTACAATAACTGATAGTCAGACTGGTCAGCCTCAGTCAGCCCTCCTGCCTGCCCTGTCATAATGCCCAGCTTTCAATGAGGGATTTTATTCATCTCAGGAATGAAGGGAAAACTCGGAGGATGGACAAGAAAAATTGAGAATAAAAAATGTCTATAATGGCCACTTTTTCTACTATTTCAAAACATAATCATAAAAAGGACACTTTTAATACATTAATATTTTGTGCTTGTGTTATATGCTTATTTCTTTTGTAGTGACAAACCTCCAACCTGAGCTGCCTGGGTGAGATCTTCGAGGTTGCCTGGGTGAGATCTTTGAGGCTGCCTGGGTGAGATCTTCGAGGTTGTCTCGTGTCTCAAAATGAACCAACACAACCTTTTGAATAACCAAGCAAGACAGAATGAGGAAGGAAGTTTCTCATCTGTGCTGCCTCAAAGTGAAAAGATAGAATCAGAAGACAATTGTGACTAATCTCTTTCTCTGACTCAATCATGCAACTGTTCCCCTCTGTTAGCGCATGTAATTGAGACTGGAATATGTATGCAAAAGTGACTATTTCAACACTGAAATTCAGATTCTCTCAACTTATTCTGTTCAGAAAATAAAGTAAGCACTTGTAGTCACCCACATGTGTACAATGAAGAACAGGCAAGTACCCATGAGCCTTATTGGCTTAACCTCACATAGACCTTTCAGCTCAAAATACTGATTCAGTGTTCCAAAAATACCTTAAAGAGAAAGTAGCTGGCTCATGTCACCCTCACAGACTGCAGGAAAAGTCACCCTCAATATCTTTGAAAAACCTGAACTGCAGACCATAGGCATTCAAATTGCTTATGAGACAACCCTCAGCCCCAAAGGTTTAGCATCTGTCTGTGTACTCACTTTCATATTACAGGATTTCACTTTTTTTGATTTCTTAAATGTTAATATCCTTTCAATCAAATATAAGGAAGGCAAAAATAATAAGAACTCTCATAATACATGAAAATAATTAATTATAACTTAGTCAAGAGAATTATGCTTTAAACAAAGATGGTTCTACCTCTTTAAAATTCAGAAATTTATTTATGCTTTTTTGATTTAATTGGGAGCTTTCACCTCACTTCAAAAGTTTAAAAAACTAAAAGGAAAGTGGCGGGGGGAAGCAACAGCTCAAGGATGATTTTTGCATAACTTCACACAACAAGCAGATGTTTGTAAGATCAATTTACAACAGGGACCACAGTACCCACCTAGCTTGGATGACTTCCAACCTATTTCCAATTAAAACATACCTGGTCATAAATAAGAGATAAAAGCATACTAACCAGTGCAGTAAATAATAGATCTTAAAACCATGAACTTGAGGCTATGTTCAGAGACATTAAATGAATTCCCTTCAGGTTAGAAAATGTTAGAAGGGAATTTGAGGTCAGGACCCCAGGAAGCCAATAAAATATTGTCTTTTTTTGTATTGACTCTGATTTTATATTGTGGACTGCTGACTCACTAAGGAATTTAAAAGGTAGGCTGTGCCTCGGCAGACATTGAAATGAAGCATCTACTTTTCAGTCCTTCTGAAGAGTTTAGTTAGTGTAGTCTCTTGGAAACAACCAGGTTTAGGGTGAGCAGTGTGAATATTGTGGTTGGTTTGCACAGAAGAAGGCTGGATATATTGACTGATGCGGATGAAAACAACTTGGTATTTGTCCTCCATCCCTTATTTTCAGGGAGGAACATCAGTGAGTTTCATGATTGACAAGGACCTACAGGAACATACATCAAAAGCCTAACTAGACCTCCCTATATGGAGTAAGAACTTCTAAAAGAAACAAGGGACTGGACAGACGACTCAGCAGTTATGAGCACTTGATCTTGTGGTTTCCAATCTCCACACTTGGTTCATCACCACCTATAACTCAGTGCCAGGGGATCTAATGCCTTACTCTTACCTCTCCCAGCACAAGACTTGCACACATGGTGCACAAATGCACACCCAGGCAAAACATTTATAAACATACAATAAAATATGAATAAATAGATCTTTTAACGTTAGAGAAACAATAAGATTACAAGGAGAAAAAGGAGAGAGAGGGTAAAATTCATAAGGTTTGCATTCTTCTTTTAGGTAGACATCTCTCTCCCCACATATTACTAAATGGAAATCTTACCTTCAATATCTGTAAATGTAGCTTCCTTTGGAAGTAAGGTTGTCGAAAAAGAAATCTGATTAAATGAAGGTCTTTAAGGTGAGGCTTTATCTACTACAGTTGGTGTTATTTTAAGAAGATGGAAATTTGAGCACAAACACAATGGGAGCCAGCCTTGTATCAAAACAAGACTGGAGTCATGCTGCCATAATGAAGGAAGGCAATGAAACGTCCTCCCCCAGGGTCTGTAAAGAAAGGAGGGCTGGGCCCTGGATAATACCTTCACTTTTACAATGTTTTATTTTAAGCTTGCTTTGTTTTAAGCCATCTCATTTCTGCTTTGCTTTTGCATTAGTCCGTGAAAGCTAATGCAATTCCCTTTAGTAGTAGTCTCTTGTTTTGGAAGCCTTATGTCAGGAACCATCTTTGAGTGAGGCATTTCAAAGCATCTTAATTTTACAAAACCTGGCAAATATGGGACACTGCTCTCAAAGTACAGAATAGAAAATAAACCAAGAATATTCCATCACTGATTTCTCTAGAGAGTGATTGTTCATTCTATGTTCTGAGAAGACTCAGCAATTGAAAGCAATGAACCCCAAAACTTTGTATCAGGAAATGCACCATAAGGAATGCATAAAACATTGATAATGCCCCTTAAAGTAACTCCCTTTTGTTATACCATAGTAATAGTATAATATATATTTAAATTTAGTATGCTATATTCTAAATAAATTATATATCTACATATATATATACATGATACATATATATATATGATATATATTAATTTAAAAAGGAGAAACATGTTACCCAAGGAGTGAAAATTACAAATTGGGCAGGAGGAACATGCAGAACCTGGTAGCAGAAAACTGCTGCTAACTCTAGGCCAATAGAGCCCACTGAAGAGATGATATGAGTAAAGAGGACGTCTTTCAGCACAACTCATGACACAGAAGTCCTTCCTCACAAGATCAGGAGCAGCAAGTGAGGTAAAACAGGAGGCAGTTATTCTGCCTCTTTGCTTCTTCTTGCTAGCTCCATTAGAGCTCCATATTTCCAGATGTAGCTGTTCAGACCAAACCCCTGTGGTTGTTTGAATGAGAATGGCTCCCTTAGGCTCCCACCTTTGAATGCTGATGCCCAGCTAAAGGAACTATTTGTAAACAATTAGGAGATGTGGCCTTGTTAGTGGAGGGTGTCACTGTTTTGAAACTTTGAGGTTTCCAAAGCCCAGCCAGGCTCAACATCCCACTTCTCTCCCATTGTCTCACTCTTTCCCAGCTCTCCTGCTGCCTGAAGTTCAGGATGTAAAACTCTCAGTTACTGCTCCAGTACCTTGCCTGCTGGCCTGCTACTAACCCCCTGAAACTGTAAGCAAGCCCCCAATTAAATGCTTACTTGATAAGTTGCCATGGTCATGGTGTCTCTTCACACCAATAAAACAGTAACTAAGACAACTGCCTTTAGAACCACATGAGGTTTATCTCACTGATTCTTTCTCTGGAAAATTATGGACACAGATAATAATTAAGAAAACAAAGGAAGGCCAGTGTGCTTTAAGTGCTGTCACCAAGAAACACAAATATATGAAGATGTAAAACAAATGGGTGACAAATAAGAACTGAAAAAGGGTTGAAGTTTGGTGTTTAAATTTTAAATATACCACAAAGGGGAAACTCACAGTAATTTAAACAAAGAAAGGGCATGAGCTAAATCCAGTGAAAATTTTAGGTAATATTTTGGATCTATTGATAAAAAGAATTACAGTGGTAGTAGTAAAAGGTAGAAGCAAGCAGAACAGACAGACAAACTACAAGGCCCTGGAAGGACAAGATGGACTGTGGAAATGGAATACAAATGGAGGGAGAAGTGACGTGATTCTCAGGATAATTTTAGGTGAAATTAAGCAGAAGTAATGACTCCAAATGGGTCCAAATCTACAGTCATCAACATGTAGTCAAGTTTGCAGGTTTCCTCACACTCTGAAATGTGTGCCCTTGGGAAAGATGAATATTAGTTTTTCTCCTACATGAAACTGATGCCATATCCCCAGAAGATCCAGTCTATTTAATCAAATCATTAGTCTTATGGGTGCTTTCCTTGGACCAATCAACCAATTAACTAACTTCATTTAGTTTGCAAATGGTGGAGTTTTAATAAATATTTGCTGGATTCCACCAAACTAATTTCTAAAATTTATGCCTATGTAGACATTCATGCCCACAGGTCCTTATGTTGAAAATATAATTAATCTAAGGCGCTGTGTATCTCATAACAGAACTATACAAACTACCCAGGTTGCTTGTTCTTCTGGAAATAAACTCAGTGCCAAACGCATTTCATTCAGAACTCCCCAGGCCTGTATTTAACAAGTGAAAAATTGGCTATGTTTGAATGCTCTAATACCGAGCATTATGGGAAGAGAAATCTGGAAAAAGCAATGACTGGCTGTAGGGCACCCTCCTCCTTCATGGACATTTCCATTCCTGCCCTAACTATGGTTCCCAGGTTTTGTAAACATCTTTTTCTGTCCCCCAAGTTAACTCTATGCTCCATGGTCAAAAGCACGTTTTCTGAGGAAGGAAAACAATGCCTGCAAGCATGAGGGTTCAACACTATACAAAGAACTCCAAGCAACTAGGGAAAGCTGGGAGTGAGAGAGGTGCTCCTCCCCAGAGAAGAGCACAGCAACTGGGTGTCCAGCGCAGAATGGTCATTTCTGAAAACATTGTATGGACTAAGCAGGTTATATTTAGGAACATATATGCATTTACGTATTTATGTATCAATGCAATAATAATTAATGAAAAAACAGGCCATGGATATGAAGAAGAGAGGAAGAAGTATATGAGGGGGAGACGTGAAGTGAAAGAAGAGAAAAAAATCTAATGTGCTTTAATTTATATTGTTTTTATAGACAAATACATTTGCTTGCATTTTTTAAAGAGGTAGTACACAGTCCCTATCCCTTGACACTTTCACTTTTATAATAAATATTTTTAAACTTCCTTGAATAAATTAAAGAATCTCAATGATGCAAAATAGAATAAACACATTTGTATTGGAGAGCTATCAATACTTGGATTCTTCTATAATAATCCAAGTGACCAGCAATCTGTTAGCACTTTAGTGGAGGATATTAATCAGTATACTCTAGATAAGATAGATAAAGTTCTGTATCCAATGTTAGACACAATGTATCATGTAGTTAAACCAACACTTTTTGTTAGTCACACTATTCCTTACAGATAAAAAATTGTCTGTGAGAGGCATTATAATGCACTTGTCCCCAAACTACCAGAAAAGCCATGTTTGTTCAAAAAAAAGATGGTAATTTACTGTTATGGTATTATACCTCAATTCTGCTTCAATACAAATATGATCCTTTGACTCATGAAAAAAGTTAAGATAACTTACATGGTTTTATCTTGAAACTTCTTCTCCATATCTCTCTGTGTGTGTGTGTGTGTGTGTGTGTGTGTGTGTGTGTGTATTACATTCACCATTTTAATCCTGAGTAAATATGCCAAGAATAGTTAAATAGCATACCATTTCAAAATTACACAAAAAGGAGAATAATAATAATAATAAACAACAGTGTGAGTCCAGACATCAATCATGCCATAACTGAACCAAATAATATTCAGTTATAACTCTAGTTTTTAATGCATCTTATTTAAAGTAACACAATCTACATGTAGGGGAATACTTGCATCTAATTATACAAAGAAATATGCTGTTAGATGTTATCTCACTTGATCAGGGCAGAAAATACACATTGACACATTAAATAGGGGAAACATAAAAATTAGCATATTATGAACAAAAAATCCATTCCTGGGAAATGAGGAACTTTAAAGAATTTTATCATTTAAACATCTACATAAGATTGTAGTTTTCTCCAGTGTGGTGTCACTGGGTATATCAAGCAGCATATCGAGAAGGCCTTGTGCCAGGACTAGTTGGCAAACACAAAACTAAATCCATCATTTTTCTGTGAATTTTATTTTTCATTTTATTTATATTTCTTTTTTTTATCTTATTGGTCTTTTGCTTGATCCTTTTATTTTTATTTTTTTGGCTTTTTTTTGTTTTTGAGAGAGAGAGAGAGAGAAAGAGAGTGTGGTGGTACTGTGTTCCCCGATATTGTGCACTCTAATAAACTTATCTGATGTCAGAGACAGACAGCCACAATATTTAATAACCTCTATATTAAACATAGAGGTTAGGCAGTGGTAGCACATGCCTCTAATCCTAGCATTTCAGAGGCAGAAATCTTTCCGGATCTCTGTAAGTTCAAGGCCACATTGGAAACAGCCAGGTATGGTGACTCATGCCTTTAATACCAGAAAGCGAGACTTTAATCCCAAGGAGTGATGGCAGAAAGCAGAAAGGTATATAAGGCGTGAGAACCAGAAACTAGAAGCATTTGGCTGGTTAAGCATTTGACTGGTTAAACTTTCAGGCTTTGGAGCAGCACAGTTCAGCTGAGACCCATTCGGATGAGGACACAGAAGCTTCCAGTCTGAGGAAATAGGATCAGCTGAGGAACTGGAGAGGTGAGGTAGCTGTGGCTTGTTCTGCTTCTCTGATCTTCCAGCATTCACCCCAATAACTGGCCTCAGGTTTGATTTTATTAATAAGAACTTATGAGATTCCTGCTATGACAGAGAGAGAGAGAGAGAGAGAGAGAGAGAGAGAGAGAGAGAGAGAGAGATTGATCAACACAGAAAGAGGGAGGAAGAGAGAGAAAGAGCATAGGTGTGGGCAGGTGGTGAGGATATGAGGGAAGTTGGGGAAAGGGCAAACACAATGTAAATATATCACATGAAATAAATAAAGATTCCCTATCTTGGGCTGGTGAGATGGCTCAGCAGTGAAGAGCAGTTGGTGATCTTCCACAGGACCAACATTTTCAGTTTTTAACACCTGATAGTGGCTCCCAACACTCTGTAATTCCAGTTCCAGGTGATCAGATACTCTCTTTTGGCCTCTGAGGGTACTCTGTGCACATGGTATACAGACAGACATGTCTATACATACAAACAAAATACCCACACACTTAAAATAAAAGCAATTAATGTTAAAGAAAATGTCACCTTATTGAATGAATCCTTCTCATCTGAAATACTATTTCTTTTCCTGTTTTACTTTTCTTGATTCAACTAATTTTTTTCTTCATCCAATTTTAATTGAAAAAATTTCATATATATATTCTGATCAGGGTTTTGATTAACCTAATTCCTCCTAGGTTATCCCTACCTGCATACCTCCATAGCCTTTGTTTGTTTGTTTGTTTGTTTGTTTGTTTGTTTGTTTGTTTCTCTCTCTCTCTCTCTCTCTAAAAGAAAAAAACAGAATATAAACAAGAAACACATGTCCAAAATCTCACAAAAACACAAAAATGGAAACCAAAATATATAAATAAAAGACCAACAAGATTAAAAAAAAAAAGCCCAGACAAAGCAAAATGAGACAAAATTCTACAAATATTGAGTTCATTTTATGTTGGCCAACTACTCCAGGGTTTGGGGTCTGTCCTGAAGTTTGGTTAATACACCCAGTGAGACTGGGACCTCTTCTGGCTTAAACCTATGCAAGTCATCTACATACTATCACAGTCTCTTTTGAGTTCACATATGCGCTGGTCCCGATGTGTCTGGAAAACACTGTTTCCTTGGAGTTATCCATTCCCTCTGGCTCTTGAAATCTTTCTGCCTCCTCTTCTGCATAGCTTCCTGACCACTGAAGGGAGGAGTTTGATAATCACATTCCATTTAGGACCTAGTGCTCCAAATTCTCTCACTGTGCATATTGTGAATCTATATGCTAGTTCCCATCTATTGTGAGCAGATTTTTCTGGTACATTTTTATCTGCATTGGCTTAGTATTTATATCTGCTTGTATTGTTCTTGGTGGTTACACTTCCACTAAGGCCTTTCTAATTAAGATAATCTTTAAATAAGATTTTGCTGCTTTTACAGATGCAATAAACACTGGGAGTTACTATTTTGTTTTAGACAGCAATACTTTAGGGTATATATATATAAGAAAAAAACCAACTGTCTTGATTTGATTTCCTCTCATCTCTTTATCATAGTCTTCTACCAGACGCTCTCCCAAAAAATTTGACTTAAAAAAAGTCCTTTTGCAAGGTAGGACTGCAGACAAGGAGGTCCCTCTGTTTTTGCTTATTTATTTATTTATTTCTGTTGAAGGATGTCTTCGCTAGTTAGAAGCATTTTGTTGGGGGAGTTTTTCTCTGTCTTTCTTTCTTTTCCTTTTAGTTCTTTAAATGCATATTTTTTATATCTCCTGTTTGCCTAACTTCTAATGATAACTAGATACTATAGTGCCTCTTATCTATTTCTTTCTGTTCTCTCTGGGCACTCTGTCTCCATGTCTGCATTTCTACTGTTTGTTTGACCATGGATGGAGGAGTGGAGGCAACACATAGACAGTGATGATTCTCCGAGCTCCTTGGATATACCGCTTGGTGCTTGCTACTAGTTTTGTGAGGTCCATGTCTACCATCTCTTCAATAACTGTATAAGTCTGTTTTCTACCATTTCTTTAGAATCCCAGTTATAGATTCCTTAGGACTACTGATGCCACTCAGGAACTTACAGGTTGCTTCTTGCTAGTTTGTTTTCTTTTCTCTCTTTTTTTTCTTTAGAATAATTTACATTGACTTGTCTTCAAGTTCATCTATTTTTAAATTAACTTGTGCAACGTCTGATTAAACCATTGAAGATATGTCAGTAATATGCACTTCATTCCAGCACTCCCCTTTGATGGCTTTTTACAAGGTTTATGCCTATGCTGTGGTTCCTTACTTGATGGTGTATATTACTAGATTTTTTTTTCCTCATTAGAACTTCAAGGACCTTTCATCAAGGAAATGTGTTTATTTTCTGCCTCACTATATATCTTAGAATGCTTCATTGAAAGTGAAAAAATAATCATGTGTACCATAGTAGACATGCTAAAAATGTTTTTGTATTGTGCCAGATGAAGATGATTCTCCTATTGCTACACACTTAACACGTGGTTTATTTTAGTAAAGGAAGGAGGTGAGTTGTGTTTCAGCTCTTCTGATTGGCACCCACAGCACACTACAGGCTCTTTGTTTCTCTGCTCATGCCTAATGTTTTGAGTGGTGAATGCATTCCCATCTGGTCTTCTCTCAATGTCTTCCCTACCACAATTTGCCTTTTGCTCTTCCTCTTGTGCTGTATCCCTGACAGAATTTGACTGGCCTCTTTTCCAACTGGATTCTAAGGTTTTCACTATATACATATTATTCTTGCCATAAAGAATTCGAAAAGAAAGGTGTGTTCTGATGTTGAGATTAAGCTTCAGTCTCAGGTACTGACGCAGTCTGCATCTCTCTTAGGAATGCATACTGCCTCTAGATCCCCACTAAAGCCCTCCCTGGCCTCCTGCTCCTCTCCCATGGACTGATGAGTCAACCAAGAAGGAGCCCTTTCATTCTTCATCACTTCATAGACATTCCTCTGTCTTCTTGGTTCATTTTTCCTCAGGAGAGGCAGAAACAAAGGTTTGCTGCAGTGGCCACTGTTCTCCAAGCACAGCCAGCACAAATGGCCACAGAGAAGATGCCTGAAGTTTTCTCCTGGATCGATCCATTCTGTGAATTACTGGTTGAATCTGCAGAAACATTAGCCTGGAAAAGAATGCGAGTGCCCCTTTCCAGGAGAAGCCACCAAGAAACAGTAGCTCAGGGTATGTTCTTCCTAAGGGCTCCTGTCTTTCAGACATTAATTGCTAGCTGCTCTTCCATCTGACTTTCTAGTCCAACACATGCTATGACTTGGGCTGAGGCTAAAGCTCTGGGGTAGTACTTACCAAGCCTACCTGATACTCCCTGAGTCCAAGGACTACATTAAGAGGGGTGGGGGGCATGTGAAGAACGAACTCCTTTCCATAGTTGCACAACTTATTTCTTATTATAAGGACGGGACAAAGCTTTACAGTCCTTTGTACAAAAACCAGAATACTGGATGTCTTTAAAAATCTCAATTTAAGGATTTGGGCATTAAGCACAATGATTGAGTGCTTGACCAGCAAACACAAGGGCCTAGGTTCTGTCCTAATGTTTGGGTTGTAAGGAAGACAAAATCATATATCCCAATTTACAGGATAAGTAAAAATTAAAGTTTGATTTCAAAACCCTCCCACTTTAGCCTTTTTATCAACAACTTTCCTATGTTCACATTTGTGCAATCAGGAATCACACAGCTAGGTTCTGAAATCTTCTAGGAACACTTGCTCAGCCCTATTTCCTGCTTGCTTATCTCTCTCCTCTCTCTAAGATCAGGTGATGCCTGTCAGTCACTTTAATGGAGACTAGAAGGAGGGAGAGAGACTGTTTATCTAGAGAGAGCAGATCCGGTTTTGCTATCTTGTCTTTCTTCTCCCAGACATTGTTCAGTCTTTTGTAAATGCCCAATGACCTTGCAGCTTCCTCTGATTTCATTCCTGTGACACACACACACACACACACACACACACACACACACACACACACACACCTTTCTATATGAGTTGTCTTAGTCAACAACATACAGAAACTACACAGATACTGCAGATTTGGCCACATACTATAGAAACAGCAGTGATGGATTGATATTATAGCCTGTTCTCAGTGTCCATGGGAATCATGTCTGGGAACCTCCGTGGACACCAGAAGTCTGTGGTGGCAGATGTTCATACTCCTTAAGGATATGCTGTAGCATATACACATAAGTATCACAACCTATGTCCTCTTTAGGTCATGTTTAGATGCTTTACAGTGGCTAACATAAAGCAAATTCTGTGTAAATAGCTGATATGATATATTGCTTAGAAAATATTGACAACAAAACCATCTAGGTAAGTCGGCACAGGCATGCTCCCTCTGTCTTCAGAATATGTTAAGTGGATTCTGAAGCTGGCTGTAGATTTAGGATTTTTCCTTCCCTTTTAACTAAAACATATAAACGTAATTACTTCTGATTTTTTTTGAGAACTTTACCCAGTAATGACTTGGTCACCTGCAGTTCTCAAATCCTCCTTTGCCATTTGTGATTTCAGTGGTCAGGGGGGAAAGTGTGTTCTATATATGCACAAACTTCTAAACTGAAATGTGATGGTACTTATTTTGGAAAGTTTACTTTAAAATAGAATTGGAGTAACATGTTGATTATGAGATACATTCTCTATGTACCCCAGGCTGGCCTGAAACTCAAGATCCCTTTGTTTCAGCCTTCTGACTCCTGGGTTTATGGGTGCATGGCACCTTCCCAGCTTGAAATAGTTTTTCTTTCAACTGCTAGTTGCCCAGATAAGCAGAGCTTAAATCAACTAGTCCTCAGTTTCCTACTTATGGCTTAAACAACTGCAAGGCCTTGGCCATTTAACTATTACTTACTAAATATGCCTGCTAACATGGAAAGGTTTGTCCTCCTTCTGACTCATATATTATAGCTGCATGATGCTAGACCATGAATGGAGAATGAAATTTTAGCAGTACACAACCTTCATGGAAAAACTTTGAGCATTGAGATCCCTGGTGCCCAGATCTTTAAGTCGTGTACTTTGGGTGTCATGGAATCACAGTTTCAGCTGAATGTCAGAATCAATTCCCAGTTGGTTGCTGCTTTCCTAAAAATCCTAGAGACTCATAGGAAAAGAAATTGAACCTCTATTTTAAAAGTCTCAACCCAATCAAGATAAAAGAGAGGAAAAATATATATCATTAAAATTAAATGTCCTTATTTACAAAACCACATGGTTTGAAAAGACTTGATGGAAACTAATAACTGGAAACAAAAACACAGTGCACTGCAATGTTGCCCAACAGTATATTGTCATACACAATTCAGACATAGAGACAATTAACCTGAAAAAAAAATAAGCTCATACTGTACTGAGCACACTCTCCACTAGAGCAATATCATCAAGTTATTATCTGTTCATCCCAACCCTAGGCACACCACCTAATATTTGATTCCTTTGATAGAGCAAAACAGGACACACAAACACTCCATAAAGAAGGAAGGTATAGATACTGTGGAAGTCATTTCACAGTGCTGGCTTGGATATGTGTAGATGTCCCTGTTAATGCAATATTTTTCTTTCTAATTAGTTCCACCATAAAGAAAAGCCTCCCCTTGGTTTTCATGTGAGCTATGACTGATAGATATAAGTTAGTAGTTGTTTGCTGCCAGTGCTGAAGTTCTGTGAAGTATGGAACACATGGTGGACTGCATTTCAATGCATTGTAGCTTTACCTTAAAGAAGGTAAGATCTAGGAATAAGTGGGCAGAAACTGAACAAAGTGCCAGACGCTTCTGGAGTTTTCCTCAAACACATACACACCAACACTGAGCTAGGACAGTGCTTTTGTGATTAAAAGCCTGTTGACATGGAGTTGCCAATTCTATACTGACAGAAAAAGGATGAACTGTTCATTTGGTATTTTAACAAACATGCTCCAGAGAGTAAGTCTCTCAGGAACATATTTCTATGAGGCTCCTTTACCCATACCTGATGCTTATCATATCAACATTAAATTCGTAGGCTTGCTATAACCCATATTTATTTAGCAATTGTTAATCAGTATTTATTAATGACATGCCAGAGACTATAAGAGATGCTTCAATAAATATAGAGAAAACAATCACCAAGTTGTTTATAATTTAGCACTTCATATATATACATATATACACATATATACATAAATATACACACACATATATATATATATAAATACACACACATATATATACATATACATAGATAAATAGGTAGATAAATAGATAGGTAGATAGATAGATAGATAGATAGATAGATAGATAGATAGATAGATAGATAAATAGGTATATAATGTGACATAATCTGTTTTTATGATATAGGAGTCCCACAAGCAATGGGTAAGTTTTGCCCTTATTC
>CABHPH010156386.1:0-35672 GCA_902168325.1 Peromyscus nudipes
AGGGGGCAGTTACTCAAAAGCCCACCATTATAAGGAAAGATCATTCTTTTTATAAATATTGTACAGTTTGCATAATGAATGACATTGAGAGAACAATTTTATGTTGTTACAGTAACATAGAAAAAAATCAAATTGAAAATCATTTTGCTGTACTTATTAGATTTTCAAAAAGAGTAAAAGTATATTTGAATAAAATCTGCATGCGTATATATTTGTGTAGAACCTAGGGAAGTGGTAAAGGGAGACACACTTATCTGTGGATACTGATTACTTTGTCAAGAATAGATTGATAGCAAATTAGACCTTTATTCACCTACGTATGGATCCCAGATCTTTCATCCTCTCTGCTTTCACTAGGCTCAGCTCAGGTGTACCCTTTCACCTTAGGATGGACTGCTGCTGTGTTTTTCTAGCTTTGTTTATTGGAGGATATGACCAGATTCTGCTCACTGGGGGCAGGTTTGGATGCACGGCAAGACGACACTTCATATACAAAACTTAGTTCTTTATCAAGAAGTAGAAACAGACCAGAAACTGCTTCTCAAAATATGTATATTTCATGGCAGCAAATTGCATGGGTTTGCTTTTGAACTTGAGACTCAAGTTAACTTCTGACTTTGGCAGAAGTGAGCGTCATCCTGCTTTTTTTCCACACCACTTTAACTTTGAGTTTCATAGATTCTCTTGTATTATTGTATATCAAGTGACAGGGCTGCTTGTGCTGATGAGTCCCTTTTCTGCTCTGCCTTCCACTTGACACTGGCAGCTTTCTGTGCTATTTGCTGTTTGGGCTGGGACAGTATTGCTGGGATGCAATGTGTTGCTCCCACATCTGGTGAGCTTAGCGGAATACGGCACCTCTTTCATTGGGAATATAACTTGTGTGTGGTGTTCAAGTATGGTCTTTGGTTCCGGACCAGTAAAAGCCCCTTCCACCACCACTGAAATACATCATTTTACCCTTTCCTTTTCTTTACTCCACTCCCTCTTATGATAATTCTCCATTTTTGTCTAGTTACATAGGTGTCTCAGTGTGTGGTACTTCAGTATGCCTCAAGCTATCTGTAGAGAAGAAATGTGAATGCAATTTATCTTATATTCTCTGAATCGTATGTATTTCTCTAAGACTCCCAATACTATAGCAATTATTTATGTAACCCACCGGGTAGGTATGATGTTATCTGTGTTGTGGCTAGTATGTTATTTTGAGGGATCTTTAACTGGACAGATAACTTCAGATTATATGACTGAGGAAGGTAGGAGTGTTAATATTGATTACAGCACAGATATGGAAGAAATATGAAGCCATAATTTTTAAAACAAAATGCCATTGAAAACACAAATACCAACACCAAAAAGCAACATCATGATGACCACAATTAGTTGACATTTCAGCAAAAATTTTAAATATTATTGGCTTCAATTCTCTAACCAAAGGACCTAGATATCCTGAATGGATCCAGAGGCTAATCCTTTTATTTGTTGTCTATAAGAAACATACCTTAAACTTAAAGATAAGCACTGCCTCAAAAGGATGAACAAAAGTACTCCAGTCAAATGGGATCAAGAAGCAAGCATATGCCACTATCTCAATATCTGACAAAATAGACTTTAAACTAAAACTAATAAGAAGAGATAAAGAGGGATACTTCATTCTAATCAAGGGATCAGTTAATGAGGAAGACATTACTATCCTAAACACATGTGCACTAAATTCTGGGGCACTAAATTTCATTTAAAACATGTGCTGCTGGTTTTAAAGATATAGCTTTGCATCAATCCACTAATAGTAGGTGATTTCAATACCCTACTTTGTCTATTATACAGGTCATTTGAACAAAAAAAAAACAGAAAAATCAGAATTACTTGATTTTATGCATCAAATGGACATAATAGATATCTACAGAATATTCTACACAAACAAAACAGAATACACTTTCTATTCAGCATCGGAAGAAAGCCTTTCTAAAATAGACCACATCTTGGGACACAAAGCAAATCTCTACAAATCCAAAAAGATTAAAATAATTTTTTACATCTTATTTGACCACAATGCAACAAAACATATTGGCAGTAAACAAATCTCTAGTTAATACACAAACCCATGGATATTAAACTACTTATTACTGAATGATGACTAGGTCAAAGAAGAAATCAAGAAGGAAATAAAACCTTCATGGAACTAAGTGGAAATGAAAACATAACACAACAAAAATTCTGGGACACATTGACAGCATCTCCATGAGGAAAATCTATTAAGTGCCTACATTTAAAAAATTAGAAAAAGTATAAACAAATGATTTAATAATATGACTCAAAAGTTGGAAAACCAAGAAGAAATCAATCCAAACCCAGTCAATGGCAAGAAATAACACAAATCAGAACAGAAATCAATGAAATATAGACAAATAAAATAGCACAAAGAATCAATGAAATTAAGAGCTGATTCTTTGACAAGATAAACAAGATTGACAGACACTTGGCGCAATTAACCAAAAAAAAAAAAAAGATGATCCAAATGAACAGAATTGGAAATGAACAGGGAAACATTGCAACAGACACCAAAAGATTCAGAAAAACAACGGAATATTTTAAAAATCTGTGTTTCATTAAACTGGGGAACCTAAAACCCAAAATTAAACTAAGAAGGAGTGGAAAAAACCAACGAACCCATAACAAATGTAGAGATAGAAATAGTAATATAAAGCCTTTCAGAAAAAAAGTCCATGGAATTCTACCAGAAAATTAACTGAGATCTTAAACTATTCAATACAACAGCCACATGAGCACTTGACAGTTCCTTCTATGTAGCCAGTATCCAGTATTGTTTGAACACCAAAACCTAGCAAAGACACAACAATCACAACCACATCTATAACCACCAGCACAGCACCAGCACCAGCACCAGCACCGCCACCGCCACCACCACCACCACCACCACCACCACGACAACAGAGGAAACTATAGGATAATATCCCTGAAGAAAATAGACTAAAAAATTCTCAGTAAAATGTTTGTGAACAGAATGCAGATATACACCAAAAAGAGTACCCATGATGAACAAGTGACTTTATCCTTGAAATGCAGGGATATTTCAATATATGTAAATCAATAAATGTAACAATCCACATAAATGGACTTAAATACAAAAATCACACAATCATCTCAATAGATACACTAAAGCCTTTGATGAAATCCAACATACATACATGATAAAATTACTAGAGAAGGTAGGGCTAGAGGAACATACCTTAACATAATAAAAAGCCATACATAAGAAACCTACAGCCAACATCACCCTAACTCCCACTGAAGTCAGGAACAAGACAGGGATGGCCGCTATCTCTGCTTTTTTGCAATATTGTGCTCAAAATACTAACTGGAACAATGAGATAAGAGAAGGAAATTAAAAGGGTACAAATAGGAAAAGAAGAAGTCTCTATCCATGTTTGTAGATGATGTGATGCTATACATTTGAGATCCAAAAAATCTGACCAGAAAACTTTAAGAAATGATAAACAAATCCCACAATATGGCAGGATACAGAATCACCTCTTACAAATCAATAGCTTTTCTGTATACTACCAACCAATATACAGAGAAGGCTATCACGAAAAAATTCCAATTCACAATAGCCTCAAAGAAAATAACATATGTAGGAATCATCTTAACTAAGATTTGTGAAGGATCTCTACAATGAAAACATTTAACCTCTGAAGAAAGAGGTAGAAGGAGGTGCTAGAAAATGGAAAGACATCTTATGCTCATGGATTAGAAGAAGCAATGTTGTGAAAATGATCATTTTGCTAAGAGCTATTTGTAGATTCAATGCAACCTCAATTAAAATCTCATTCCTCCAAGAAAAAAAAAACAAAAAACAAAAAACAAAAAACCTATCCTAAACTATATATGGAGCCAGGTAGCCCAAGTAATCCTGAGCAAAAAGATTAATACTGGAGGGATTAACCTTTAACATAAAGTTACTGCTAAGCCTCACTGATCGCTACTATTGGATAACAAACATTAAATACATGTGTGGTTTTATTACATGTTTCCTTATAGATCTGAGTATGTTCTGTCATAGAGATCCTGGTAACTTAAGAATCAAGAAAGTTGAGGCTTCAGAAAATTCATGACTATTTTTAAGCAAGAAAGCTTAAAATAATGGGCTCAAGAGAGGATGAGTTGGCATAATGGTGGGTGACTTAGAGCTAGGAAAGTTTGGTTGGAACAGAGATACAGGTTTGAAGAGCAGAGAAAAACAGAGAAGTAAAAAAAAGCGACAATTCCTTAGTTAAGTTGGTCAAATTTACTACGTACTTCCAGAACTGATTGCAGAAATAGTGTTGGCATAGAATCCCAAGTAATGTTATTGGTTGCTCTAAGGCCCTCATGGTGGATATGATTCCACAGCCTTTGAATCCTATGAGGTGAGACAGTGGACACAGCACTGAGTGAGATATCCATGTCTGCCATGTCATTATTTATCTCTTGCTGAATGATGTTATGATAGTCCTTGTATAAGAACTGAATGAAAGTGGTCTTCAACCAACCTGCTGATACTTACAAATCACTTTAATATATGAATTTGAATATACATATTTTTGACATTGAATCTCTTCATTCTTTAATCTACCTATAACCTTTTGCATGTACTATGAGCAATTTTATTTTTGTAATAAACTTGAAGCTCCTTGCTTTTAATATTCTCTTGCTTTAGTCAGAAAAGGAGACTCAAATATTTCCTAATAAAACTGTAAGAGATTTTTTTTCTCTTATGCTGTTTAACATGAGCGAAGAAATTAATGACCCCATGGACTACTTTCTGGTTTGGGTCTTCACCTCTGTTGCCATTTTTGATTTCTTAGAGCACCATGGGATAAGGATGTTCGGAAGGGGTCAAACATAAATCTCTTCCACATATCCAGTGCTAGCTTTTCTATTTCCATAAGTGGTTTCTTCATATCTATTTAATCATAATGGTATTACAAATTGGCTACCATCAATTTATTCTTAGTAAATCAGGTATTTAGATGCCTATATAAGCAGCCCATATAGCTGGCACTAACTATATTTTTCTCAGTATCTATAATATACAACAAGTACTCATTCTTCGGACTCTAGAACTCTCTTGTAAATACCAAACATGATTTAAAAAACAAAACAAACAAAACAAAAGCAAAACAAAACAAGCAAAAAAACCTTAGCTTCTTTATAAAGTATTTCTCCAAGTAGTTTAAGATAGGCCAGGTATAAAGCATAAATATCTTTTTTGGGGGGTCCGAGACAGGTTTTCTCTGTGTAGTTTTGGTGCCTGTCCTGGATCTAGCTCTGTAGACCTGGCTGGCCTTGAACTCAGAGACCCACCTGGCTCTGCCTCCTGAGTGCTGGGATTAAAGATGTGTACCAGCCGGCCGGCTAAGCATAAATACCTTAGAAGCAGTCATTCCACATTGATCTCTCAACATATTCCAGCATAGCAACTTTGATTGTCCTTAGGATCTTATTCCATGTCTCTTCAAAATCTACTACTCTTGGATCTAAAGACACTGAAAATTTGGGGTTGAAACCTTATAAAATTCCCTGGTCCATGCCAAGAGGTAAAGCCTTCTGGTTAGATTCTGACAGGGAGCAGCCTGTCACTCAGAGATAGACAAGAAGTACATGTATAGGGTCTCCTCTCACTCATAGAGCCACCAGAATGTATCCATTGGACTCTACTTAATGATTCATTAAATTCTAGTCTCTCCAAAGGCCCCACCTAGAAGAGACAAGGGCCACAATCGGAATAAATTTGTGGGGATGGAGAGATAGTTCCATATTTTGCTCCTTTTGCAGAGGGACCTGGGTTTGTTCCCAGTGCCCAGATGGCAGCTTACAAATGTCCATAACTCCAGTTACAGGGGATCCAGATGACCTTTTTTGACTTCCCTAGGCACCAGGCATGCCAGTGTTGAACAGACATATATGCAGACAAAGCACAACACACATAAAATAAATAAATAAATATAAAAAAAAATTTCCATCTCCTTGACTTGGGGCTGTAGGGTAAATCATTCAAATTGTAGGGTGTGAGGGCAAGAAAACTATTATCTAAACAATTTCCATAAATCTACAACTGTACTATAAAACTATATTGTGTCAGGCTTGGTGGCAAATGCCTTTGGTCCCAGTACTCCTGAGGTAGAAGCAGGCATGTCTCTGTGTTCCAGGTCAGCCTGATCTGAATAATGCCTTCCAGGACTGCCAGAGCATCAAAGAGAGATCTTGTTTCAAACACACACAACCTCCCCACCTTCCCAACCCCACCCCCCTGCCGCCAAAACAAACAAAAGCCAGGCCTGGTGGTGCAGAATTTTAGTCCCAGCACTTGTGAAACAGAGGCATATGGGGATCTCAGTGAGTTCTAGATCAGTCAGGGCTGCAGAGTGAGGCACTCCACTCCTTCCAGAAAAACCAGGCATCCAAGGCCATCCTTGGTTACATAGTGAGTTGTGGGTCAGTCTTGAGTGTTGCAGGAGAATTGTCCATACAGTCAATCCACTGTGCCAGTAAAGTAACATTGAATCAAAGGATGAGTCAGCGATTGGCTGACTGGAATTAGGCATAAAGTCCTTGAAGGACTTAGGAGGGCAGAAAGAGGAGGGAAGAATTCCTAGGAATTTCTAGGGCTGGTTTGGGAAAAACGTGCAGAGAGGGTCAGTCAATTGCTTCGCTTTCGTGAATTTCTCATATCTTTATCTCAATTTCTGAGTCCTGAGTTTTTATTATACTGGAACAAATTAGCTAATTGTTACATCTGGCATCCTCATCTGGTGCCCAACATGCAGTGTTATTAAACTGCTCCAAGGAGGTGAACCTGCTATGCTGTGGCTGTGACTGTAGTGGCCAGCATTATCTCCCTTCCCTTAGGCCTTCCACACCTGTTTTTCCATGTCTGGAGTTTTTCCATTGTAGTCTTTATACAGCAGCCTTCAGCTGCTGTCTGTCCCTGCCCCTAAAACTCCGCTGGGGTTAGCAGCCCCAATGCCAGCCCATGCCCTCACTTCCCATCATGCAAGTGGATCGCCTACCCATGCCAGCGCAGTTGCTTTGAGACCCAGTTGGGGCTTGGACTCTTACTGCTGCTTTCACTGACACAAGTTACCGAGGAGTCCCACTATGCCCAGCTTTGTAGCACAGCCATAGCCAGCAGTACACACTCCTGGTCAGCCACCTCAGTGATGCTAGTGGCAGGCAGGTGGTTCTATCCCACGCTGCATCCCAGTCACTCAGATTTCTCCTACGGGTTTCTTCACATTAGCTCTTCAGACAGCTCATGCCCTTTCCTGCATGGCACATGAGCAGCCTCATTCCCCCCAGCCCAAGTGTGCAATTAGAACAGGTCAGAGCACCCTGCCACACACCCTATATGCAAACAGCTACAGGTGCCCTCAGCCAGGCCTGTGTAACACAGCAACAGCTTGCTGCGACTCTAATGCCCACCATGATAGTCTGGCTGCCTGGGCACCCTGCCGCCACTACAGCTGGCTACCTAATCCCCCACCCCCTCCCTGTGCATCTCTGCCTACACTGTCAGCATCATCAGATGTGGTAAGACACTTGGGACTTTTTAAACAAGGAATTAGGTTATAAAAAAGGGGGAGGGGCAAAATCTTTCTCATGTTAAGAATGGAGAATATTACAATGCGGAGAGTTAGGACCCTGTTTACGGCTACTATGGATAACTTGCAAATGGAAAAAATAAATGAGGGGATAAACCATTTAACTGGGATTGACATAATCTCAATCATAATTATTATATAATATAATGTGTTTGGTAATTCATATTTTATCATTTAAAAAGTGGTTTGATAACTGTGTCAAATATTGTAATTGGACTGATAAAAGACAAGCCTTAGAAGGATTTACTATTAACAAGCTGAAAGATCAAAGAAGCAGAGCAGCCAGCAATTAGAAATACTTCTTACCTCTACTGAATTCTCAGACTCAAAGGGGGCTCAGTGCCTGTCTCTTCCTGTTTTATATTCCTCTCTTTGCCCAGCCATATTGCTTTCTGTCTCCACTTCTTTAGTGCTGAGATAAAAGGTGTGAACCACCACCACCACCGCCTGCCTCTCTTTCTCTTTTAGACTGGATCAACCTTGTGTAGCCCAGGGTGGCCTTGAACTCACAGAGATCCATCTGCCTCTGCATCCTTTTTTTTTTTTTTTTCTAAAAGTCAACCAGTTCTGCCCAGATTTACAAAGGTCCTTACAGAAGTGTCAGGACAAGGTTTTAGTGTGAAAGATTAAGTTGTGATGGTTCCTATCATGAATCAAAGAGTGTCTAGAAAAGAGGGAACCCAGGCTCACAAATACAAGGGGCTCTGAGGTGAGGAGGTGGCTCCTACCTGGAGCAGCTGCAGCCAAAGCAAGTGGTCAGATCTGGGAATACCAACATGTTTTTTGGGTCTTGTGTGGTAGTGGGCTGACGGGACAAGAAGGTACCATACTTCCTCCATTCCCTTCTACCCCCACTAAACACCAGCACAGATCTGGGCATGTCTTTTCTGGCAGAGATCACTTATACAGAGGGCTTTGTTTGATCACAGTGTTTGGCATTCCCTGCAGAGCTCTCAAAAAGTTTACCACCTCAACACAAGGAGCCATCCCACTGGGTGGAAGGTGGGCCTGTGCTGAGAGCAAGTCACCGAAGCAGGCACTGTCATTCAAGAAAAACGGACATGCCTTGGTAGTCCTGTCAGGAACCCAGGGGACTGAGTGGAGAAAGCTGCCGCAGCCCTTCCCATAGGAAGGCCGGGGCTATTGGAAGTCATTGCAGATCAATGTTCTGACCTGCATGGCAAACTGCCATTGCACAGAATGACACACACACTGGAGCAGCAATCAAAGAGAGATGACTCAAGCTGATACTGGAAGGATCTGAGAAGAAAGGAAACACTGAGACGTAAGAACAAAACAAATTTCAATTACAGAGAATAAAATGAACAAGAAAGGCCACATAGTGTTCCCCAGGGCTGGCCAGGTTGACATTTAAAGGCTAGGTTGACCTTTCACTTGACCTTTAACCCGGGCCAGGCTGACCTTTTTTTTTTTTAAAAATTAATTTATTTATTTTACATCCTGACCACAGCCTCTCTTCCCCCTTCTCCCCTCAGTCATCCCCTCAACCCACCCTTCCTCCTTAATTGCTCAGAAAGGGGCAGGCCTCCCATGGGCTTCAGCAAAGCATGGCAGATCAAGCTGCCATAAGATGAAGCAGCTCCCCTGTATTCAGGCTGGGCAAGGCAATCCAGCACTAGGAACAATTTCCCCAGAGCCAGTCAAAGCACTGGGGGCAGCTCCTGTTCCTATTGCCAGGAGTCCCACATGTAGACCAAGCTACACAGCTCTCACATACATGCAGGGGCTCTAGGTAGTTCAGGCTCTGTGAGTTTCCATGAGCCAGGCTAGTGTTTTCTGTTGGTTTTCCTGGATATTCCTCACCTCCCCACCCCCACCCCGTTTCCTATAATCCCTCCTCCCTCTCCTCAGCAGGATTTCTCAGCTGGGTCTCTGAATCTCCTTGATTAGTCACTAAATCTATTTATACTTGGGGAGTGGGAAGAAGCCAGGAATGAAGTATTTTGGTTTTCAAAACTACACGTACTGGCCTCTTTTTTTTATTAACAGCTTTTATGTATTTTCAATATTATCCCTGAAAGTAGCTCTTTCTCTGAGTTCCCTTTCACATTTGCCTGTCACTTCAAACTTCCAGGTATTAATTTACTGATCTGAGCTGCAACTGATAAGAGCAGAGCCCAAGGTGACTTTCCAGATTTGGAATTTTTCTTCCAAACCCAAGGATTGCTTAGAACCCCTGCACACACAGTGAGACTTCGACAGCCACTGGCTTATTCTTTCCTCATAAGTACTATTTCTGAGGTGTTAATACTAACACAGCATTTGCCAAACTGATATTAGTTATGTTTATGTGTTTTCCCTCCACTAAATGATAGGACTCTGAAGAAAACACTTCCTAAAATTCATTAGTATATATTTTGCATGATGCAAATAAATAATGCACAGTTAAATGGGGGAAAAAAAGAAGAAGGAAGCCATGCCTGGTACTGGACGTCTATCTTATAGCTACTTAGTGCTAGGAAAATTGTGGTTATTGGAGGAGAAATTTTATAACATCTAACAACAATCTATAAAATTTTGTTCTTACATCCACAGACAAGTATAGTCTTTACCCTCATCAAGAAAATTTCTCTTTCAATATGCAGAGACCGCTACCCAAACCCACAACCAATCAAAATGAGAGTTTTGGGGCCTACTCCCAGTGGATACATCTATAAAATGTTCCCACACCTAAAGCTCAGTGATAGGGGCCTGCTGTGTAATGTTTTGTTCGTGTTCTGACAAATAAAGCTTGCCTGTAGATCAGAGGGCAGAGCTAGCCACTAGTTAACCACAGAGGTCAGGCAGTGGTGGCACACACCTTTAATCCCAGCACTTAGGAGGAGGAAGCAGGAAAATCAGAAGTTCTAGGCCACCCTGGGCTACATGAGATTGAACCAGTCTAAAAGAGAAACAGGGCTGGTGGTGGTGGTACATGCCTTTAATCCTAGCACTCGGGAGGTGGAGGACAGGAATATAAGGTGGGTGGAGACAGGATCTTGGCCCCCGTACGATCTGAGGATTAGTAGGGGTAAGAAGTTTCTGGTGGTTACTGCTCTGCTTCTCTGATCTCCAGACAAGCTTTACTTGTCAGAACACAAAATATCATACAGCAGGGGCCAGAAAAATTATGAGAGCCAGAGGATGAAGGCGTTTGCTGTGAGATTGTGTCTGCTATCATCAGAAGCTACACTCATAAAGTCTCACCAACAAGACTTCTCACATGTGAGCTGAACAAAGGGAATACCAATAAACATGCCAAAGCTGACAGAGAGAAGTCCATAGGGACTCAGTCCTACACAAAATATTACAGGAAACTGAAAAAAGCAGGGAGCAAAAGAGGTAGCCTTCCCCAGGAAAGAGCATACTAATTGAATGTCTAGTACCACAGGGTAACACCCCCCCCCCCCCCCCCCCCCCCGCCCCAAATACACACAAGTCACATTACATGGACTCAACAGGTTATATTGGGGAGTATATATGTATGTATAAATACATATGTACATTCACTAACAATTGATGATCAGAGTCCATGAATTTGAAGGAGAGTTTGGAATGGCATATGGGAGGTTTGGAGGGAGGAAAGGAAGGGGAGAAATGTTGTAATTAAAACACAATCTCAAAAACAAACAATAAAGAGTTAAGGAAGAGAACTGGAGAATGCTTAGGGCAGTTCATTCATGTGCTTATCCATTTATGTTCTCTGATTGCTGAAAAATTGAATTATTGCTTCTACATTCTCCCAGAGACCAGAAGCAAAAAACATTCTCTTTCTGATGTAACTCCCAAGGACTTGAGAGTGCTAGACCTGGATTGTAAAACTGACTACATGTTAGAAATATTTATTAGCATGCTGAAAGGATCAAGAAAGAATGCAGAGTTTTGCATTTACTAAAATAATTCTCCATGAAAACCTTAGAAGACCTTACATTCCATGCTAAATCAGTCCAAAGTTCAGTCAAGGTGAACAGGAGTGTCAGGCAGTCTTAGTAGGAAGCATATATGATCAAATACAGCAAAAACGCAAGTTTTCCAAAGTAGTAACAATGTGGCTCTACTCTAACAAAGAACTATAGGTAACCAAGGACTGCTAAGAGTGGGACAAATAGTCTTCCCCAGGGAATAGCACAACAGCTAGTTATCTAATACCAAACAGTCAGTACTGAAAACATACATTCATATACAAGCAACATTATACAGACTGAGAATGTTGTACTTACGTATGTAACAACAATTAAAGAAATAAAAAGTCATGAATCAGAAAGAGAGCAAGGAAGGGGTACATGGAGGGAAGCAAGGGAAAGGAGAAATGATGTAATTATATTATAAGCTCAAAATATAAAATTATTTAATAATGTTTTAGGGGATCATTATTGTTTCATAGAAGTCAAAATCATTATTATAAACAAATTAGAATATATGCAAAAGTGAAATAATTTTTTACCATTGTATTGAAAGACAAAATATTAGTTATCTTTGTATTAAAAGTCTACACATTTTTTGTCTTAGGTGTATAAATACAAAGGTATATTGGCATAATCCTCCAAGCTACTAGTATAGTTTAGAGACTACAGTGTGTATACAACTTCTTTGTAAAATATCTACTCCAAATATGAACATACTTATAAAAAGGGGTGTGATTGCTTACTACCTGATCAAAGACTTATAACTGTTTATTTGAACAGATTCAACATTAAGCATTATGTTTTAGTTCCGTGAAAAGACGCCATAACCGTGGCAACTCTTATTAAGGAAAACATTTAATTGGAGCTGGCTTACAGTTTCAGAGGTTTTGTACATTATCATCATGATGAGAAGCATGGAAGCATGCAGACAGACATGGTTCTGGAGAAGGAGCGAAGAGTTCTCCATCTTGATCTGCAGGCAGCAGAATGAGACTGCCACACTAGGCCTTGCTTGAGCAAATGAGACCTCAAAGTCCACCTCCACAGTGACACATTTCCTCCAACAAGGCCACACTTCCCGATAGTGCCACTCCCTATGGGCCAAGCGTTCAAACACATCGGTCTGTGGGGGCCGTTCTTACTAAAACCACAACAAATTATGAATTATCTTATTTTAAGGGACTTGGTCTCCTGTAAACCACAGCTGAGGTATTATGAAATTCATTGCTTACCAAGTTTTATTGTTTCTTACCTTAACAGAGTCTATTATTTTTAGTCACAAGGCCTCATAATTTTGCTAAAGTTGTACGTCCTATAGTCCATTCAGTTTAAAGGTCTAAACTTCTTGTGATTGAAAGAAAAAAACTGAAATAGGATATCTAATAATGCTTATATCTAAATTATTTTATCTTGCAAATTGTAGCAAAATTGCTTTTCAAATGTCCTGATGAATGCATCTTTGACTTCCTTATTTCTCAGGCTATAGATGAATGGGTTCAACATGGGGATAACGGTGGTATAAAATAATGACACAACTTTATTGATATCCAGAGAGAAGCTGGTGTTTGGACATACATAGATAAAGAAGAGAGTCCCATAAAGGATAGAGACAGCTGTCAGGTGTGAAGAACAGGTGGAGAAGGCTTTGCGCCTCCCATCAGCAGAGTGGATTTTCAAGATAGCGATGACAATGTAAATATAGGACACCAAGATGATCGTCCCACTGAATACACCCAGGATCCCAGCCAAGATGTAAAGCAAAAACTTATTCACCTGAGTATCTGCACATGCCAGTGAGAAAACAGGAAGAAGGTCACAGAAAAAGTGATTGATGAGATTTGGACCACAGTAGGGCAGGATAAAGGTAAAAGTAGTATGTACCATGGTGCTTATAAGGGCTATGCCATAAGGCCCTATTACTAGCTGCACACAAACCTGCTGGGACATAATGAGTGTATAGAGCAAAGGCTTACAGACAGCGACATACCTGTCATATGCCATGGAAGCCAGGAGAAAACATTCTGTCACTACAAACTGGCTGAATAAACAAAGCTGGATAGCACAACCAAGGAAGGAGATGACTTTTTTCTCCACAAAGATGTCAGACAACATCTTAGGACTGATGACTGAAGAAGAGCAGGCATCTACAAAGGACAAGTGACTAAGCAAAAAGTACATGGGGATGTGGAGTCGAGTGTCCAGGTGAATGACAATGATCATTCCCAGGTTCCCCAGAAGAGTTAAAAGATAAACACAGAGAAATATCAGGAAGAGGACAATTTGGAGCTGGAAGGAGCTGGTTAATCCCATGAAGAAGAACTCAGTCACTACAGTTTGATTTCTGTGCTTCATTCCTCTGGATCAATCTGTTATGACAAAGACAGAATTTCTTTCTCTGCAGTAAATTCACAATTAAAGTTCAATTTTTGTTAACTTGAGTTTTACTCTTTGTCTTCTGGCTAGTCATTAGAGGTTCCCTCTCCAGTGCTTGGGCACCTCTGAGTCAGTAACAAACCTCATTAGGTCTTCGATTTCCTCATTATTTTTTTTAATGAATGAGAATTTTATACCCACAATGTGAACTTTGGAGATTATGCCACAGATATTTCCTACCTTCAAGCTTAGTTTGTCTGTCTCAAAAGACCTGTTTATGAAACAAGGATATTTTAGGAAAAATTACATGAGAAAAAGTAATTGGATGAGTAAGTGAATTTAGATTATCTTAACCAACTCAAGGACAGGCAAGTGTTATGTATATAATCTCCACCCCTACACAGTTACACCCTACAGAACTAAGTCTTCATGCTATCTAAGTTATAATTTACAATGTCTAAGACATAGAATGGTATACTAAGAAAAGAAGCTGCAACTTTGGAATAGGACTCACACAACTACAGAGTACACTTTCTTTCACATATTTGCTGACCCATCTAAATCCTAAATATCACAGCCACAATTCCTCATATATTCTGTGGATCCCAAAGAAGGGTTCAGTTTTAAAACTGATTGTTGACAGGATCTTTGGAGAGAAAAAGAAATGATCTGAGAATAAAAGCAGACACTTCATATTCATCCCAGAGAAATAATCTATATCCACATAATAAACTATATGTAATTGTTCATAGAAGCTTCATTTATAGTGGTCAAGAATTTGAAATGGCCAAAATTCCAGTAAGTTAGTGAAATATTCAAGTATGATACAGTCAACAACATGAACAGATATCAATAGCATTTCACTGAGTTGGAAGAAGCCAGGCCTGACCTAAAATATCATATAGTTTATGAGTTCAATGAGATGGCATTCTCCTAGGGGCAAAATTATATGGATAGGCAACACCTGAGTGTTTGACAGTGATATTGTGACTATAGAGGAAATGTCCCACATTTGTCTATGTAGGGATAGAACATTTCTGGATGTGGGGTTTTTGAACAATTTCACACTTGTGATAGAATGATCAAGAATGATATAGACATGTTGTTTCCACATCATTATTGATCATGACACCAACCACAGTGACATAATATTTACCACTGATAAAAATAGAGAAAGATTACCAAGGACATAACTATATCCCCTTGCTTTCTGAGCATCTGTGATTTTTTTTTAACTTAAGCACTTATTTGGTAAAAATGAAAGCACATGGAGGAGCAGGAGAAGAAAGATCAGTGCAGTAAAACTAGGGAAGAGAGACATGCAGTTGAAATGATCATAGCTATTTCAAAACCTGTAGAAAAACCACCTCAGGATGTGCTATGACCTCAGGATGTACTGCCTGAAACTATCGACATGTATCTACTGACTTTCTCTCTGGCAGGAAAAGTGGGAAGGGTTTTATTTATGGACAGCTATTAATGAGAAAAACCTTTCCAGTTTCAAAGGCAATGGGAGGTGAGAAAACACCCAGATGAGTATGACTAAGGTTGGTCAGTAAAACTCTTAGTATTAAAAAAAATATGTCAAAATTTTTATACTTTCCAGGTATAGAAACTCACTTCTGGTTATTTATATTTTTTCATTATTAAATCAAGAGGTTAGAAATAAAGCATATTATATGCCACTACTAAAGTTATAGAAAAAAATTGTGAGGCAAATGAGAATGCTCAAAATTGTGTCCCATATAATTGCCTCTGTTAAACAAAGATATTAAATGCATACAATTTTATATGATAATTATTATACTTTTAAACTCTGTGTTCAAAGTGAAATGCTGTGTGAAATGATATTCTAATTGTATAATATTTATTAGACTTTATGTTTTCCATCTCACCTTGGACACTAGCTGCATGAGATATAAATGAGCTGATTCAGATGTGTGTTTTTTCTAATTATAATTAAAGGAGCTGTGAATGGGTGAATAAATTAGTTCTCACTAAAAACAAGACTTCTCAACTCTAATATATGATTAGCCAATAATTATTTTTTCATATTGTACTATCCCTATGCCAACTCCCACACTCCTACCTCAACAGAGATCACACTATCATGTACATTCAAGTTAAGCCTTTTAAAGCAAAAGACATGGGCGAAACAGTCAACTAATGCCTAATTCATTTTTCGTAGTTAACTTACAAATGGCACTTTCCCAGGTCACTGAATTCATTTTAGTTACCTGGCCTCTGAAGGTATTTATGTATCAATTAATTCATATTTCAGAAGAAAGTTGCCACAAACCACCTGCCCATGCAACAGTGAAGTATCAAATTTATGGTTCTTCACATGAGAATTACTTACCCTGAAAATATATACCTGCTGTCTTCAGCTTTCCTGGTTATCCAGAAGTATAAATACTATGTCATAGCCCCTTGAAACATTAATAAGCTGATTTAATTCTGCACAGGATGCAGAAAAGTGTTTTCTAAAGACTGGGAATAAATTGGTATCAACTCCCTCAGGAATCAGAATCCCAAGAGTGAAGGTCTATGAGGAAAATGTTGACAAATTTTTATTACTAGATTTTTTAGGCTCTAGATCATAAATAAAAGTGGCATAGATGGAGATGGGGATAGCTCATTGCTAGAACACATGTGTAGTCCCAGACTCCATCCCCAACACGCTCACACAAAATGGTAATATTTATATACAATATGATATTTTGGTATGTATAAATTGTGAAAATCTTCAATCTAATTAACATATTTAACCTCTGTGATGACAACACATGAGATCTACTCTCTTAGACAATTTCACATAGATAAATATCAGTAACTAGAGTCACCTTGATGTAAAAAAGATCTATAGTATGTAGCAGAATTACTGTTTTTTAAAAAATAAATTGGAGACTGAATCAAGTTGAAGTGTCTAAAATAAAACTCTTACTGCCAACATGTAATATATGCACTTTCTATAGATAGAATTTTAAAATAAAGACAATATTGAAAAATTGATTTAAATGTATAGCAACGATTACTAGAGACTGAGAGGGCTGAGAGGACAGTCAAATGTTGGATGATGGATATTAAAAAAACAGATGGCATCTTCGGGATCTGTGCCATTCAACTTCTCACCAAACATAGTGAGGAACGTGGTGAAGTTGATGGGGCCCGGGGCCTCATTCATCATGGCATCCAGATATTCATCAGTTGGATTTTTTCCCATTGAAGCAAGCATGTCGTGCAAGTCTTCCTTGTCGATGAAGCCATTCCGGTTCTGGTCGATCATGTTGAAGGCTTCTTTGAACTCTTAGATCTGGGTCTGGTCAAACATGGCGAACACATTGGATGTTGCGCGCTGAGGGCGCTTCTTGGTGGTATTAGTCTTTGCCCATTATTATTATTATTTTTTTTCCGCTTGCTTTGATGAGGAAGCAACCGGCACTATCCAGGGGATTACCTGAGGGAGTTGCTGACCACCATGGGCGACCGATGAGGAAGTGGATGAGCTGTACAGGGAGACTCCCATTGACAAAAACGGGAATTTCAACTACATCAAGTTCACACGCATCCTCAAGCATGGAGCAAAAGAAAAGGATGACTGAAGAGCTTCAAATTCCAGCCAAATATTCCCTGTTGCCACTTGGGGTATTTCTGAGATTTTTCCTCCTAGAACCTGTTACATTAGTCTTTGCCCATTATTATTATTATTTTTTTTCCGCTTGCATTGTCTAGGCCTCTGTTGGCCACATGTACCTTTATAATCAGAGTGGAAATGGGACTTTCTGTCATTATCCGACTAGAAAGTAAGGTCATTAACTTACAGGCAGTCTTGTCCCTCCTGTGTATAACTGCAGCCCACACAGAGTCAATATATTTTTTCAGAGGAAGTTATCCACTCATTTTTTCTGAATGATAATTAAACTTTCTAATAAAATAAAAAAATAAAAAACAGATGGGTAGAAAATAATATATTCTAATTTTCTTTGGCTTTGTAATAACTTAGCAATTAGTGCATTTAAGGTTTGTATCATGTTCTGTCATTTCTCAGCATGCAAAGGATTTATTTTACTGAGCAAAACCAAGCCTTGGTAAACAAGTTCAATAGAATATGCTAGAATCATTAATGCATTTGATTGTGGGAAATCAATTGAAACACTCTGGGAAGAGCAATGTGGCTGTTATTCTATGTGTTTACATGATTCACACCAAGAAGGAAGCACATTTTCATGTTTGGAGAGTGAGAACACTTGTGATCTTTTCACAACTTGAAAGAGAGGAACCATTACCTCTTCATTTAGCTGATGCCACCACCTTGTTTTTGTTCTCTGACATGTACTTTCCTCATGATTTCCAAAGTGATTTTACATCATAAATCAGATCAGAAATGTTCTTACTCAAAATCCTTAGGTCTTGACACATGCTTTGCAAGCCAGCACTGAATGATAACAAACTACTTAGAATCCTTACAGTCCTTAGAATAAAATTTGAACCTGTTTAGTCTGGAGAACTCCTGAGACTCCAGGTTACATTTATTCTCCGCAGTTCTAAGGCCAAATCCAAGTCACACATGCTGTGCCCAGCCCAGTGTGGTGAATCTCTTGGATCTTATCCAACCTGTCTTTTCTGGGTCTATACTCCAAAGATCTTAGTGACTTGCCTCTCTGAAGACAAAAGTCGTTGCTTTGCTGGTATTTGTCTCAGTTCTTCTTTTCTGCTGGATTGGTACTACCTTCTAGGTGACATAGTTTATGATCACTATGTGGCCATGTACAGACTCTTGCTTTATGCATAGGTCTTATCAAGGAGGTTGTTCACTTATTTGGTTATGTATTCTCATACATGAGGATTTATCAATGTAGTAAGATTAACTAGCAACACTTTACATTGGAGTTTTTGGAGACAATGTGATGTCCCACCTCTGGTGAAGATGGCGTGTGATATCAGAGAGAGTTACCAGTCTATGGTATACTTCTACTGGCCTCCAATGTCTGTAGTTGGAAGTTTCTCTGCATCCCAGCCAGCTAGCAGTCAGGACAAACCTCTCCCATTCGCGTCCCCCAAGTAAAAAGACAGAGGCTTATATTAATTTTAACTGCTCAGCCATCAGCTCAGGCTTATTACTGACTAGCTCTTACATTTAAATTAACCCATAATTCTTATCTATGTCTAGCCATGTGGTTTGATACCGTTTCTCAGTTCTGCCTTGTCATCTCACTTCCTCTGTATCTGGCTGGTGATGCCTGACTAATCACTTCCTCTTTTCAAAATTCTCCTTGTCTGCTTGCCCCACCTATACTTTCTGCTTGGCTACTGGCCAATCAGCATTTTATTTATCAACCAATCAGAGCAACACATATTCACAGTATACATAATGACATCCCACAGCACTTGCCCTTTTCTGTCTAATCTAAAAGGAAGGTTATAACTTTAACATAGTAAAATTACATATAATAGAACAGTTATTAAGCAAGAATTACAGTTACAATATCTAGTCTTTGTATTTGGCAAAATTAAAGACATTATTTTATCATCTATCCTATATTTGTGAGTCTAAAGTTTCATATTTAATTTATCTTTTATCATAACCAATGAAAATTATAAGTATCTAGTCTTCAACTACATCAAAGACCCCAGAAGGATACAATATTACCTAAGTAAACAGGAAATGCATTATAAGCAACATCCAAAATTCTGGAAATGACAGAGACAGCTGGCAACCTGAACAGTTACCCAAAGTTCCTCTGCAATGTTGGAGCATCCATCTTCAGCCAACAGGCCTAGAGGTTTTTAGTCGCTTTGCCCTGTGTCCTGTAGAATATTTGGAAGTCTCCTCTGCAAAGCATGATCCTGAAGAACCATTTCGCCTTGTAAAGTTCAGTGGTTACCTTCCTATGGGTCCTGCTTGTCCAGTATATACAACATATTATCAGCAGTCCAGGCAAGAGCAGTTTCTTGCCCAAAGGGCTATTTTTGCCAAGAAGATAAACTCCATATGGATTGTTTTCAATGCCCATTCCCCTCTTTGAAGTAATTGGTGTTGCCAGGAGCAGACGTGTCTCATTGTCCAGAAAAGTCTAAGTTCTTAAAACATTTTAAAATGCCATATTCTGTATGTCTTTGAAGTGCTTGAAGATTACCTACCCAATTGAAATATATCATGTGTACCTAAAAAACTTAACTAATATGACTATAAGTTTGATTAGCATAGATGAATAGTTTTTAATCTGTATTTCTCAACTATACACTACAATTTTAAATGAGTTGCACAAACAAAATACTTTCAACAAGAGTAGAAATATACATACAATATAACAAAATTAACTTTAAATTTGTATCAATAAACTAAAATCCATAGCAATGTAAAAACAAGTTGTTCTTTAAAAGTAGATTCAATAATCTACCCTTTTATCCTATCATATCTATATCCTCTTTTCTTCTTTAGAAAGAGATTGCATTTATAATCAACCCTCTTTAAAAAAAATTATAAACAATATTTTGGCAATTGGGGCATAGCTTCTCATACTACTTCCTGCTGATTAAGGGCACTGGCAATCTTATGGGGATCCTGAGAAAATTAAGAATTATGATCAAGTCCTGACTGGAGTAGTCTGTGAGGCTGCATTGTCTGAGCCAGTTGCCTTGAAGCTAATTTGGATGTTGGATCATCTGGGCCATGGTGTCAATGGAAAGCTTTCAGGGAGTCTTGGCTGATGAAACCATATTAGCCTAGAAGCAATCCACAGGTTCTCATCTTTTGTGGAAACAAAAGCAGAACCTCTTTTCCAAACCAAAGTATCCTTAGACACAAAGTCAAGATAACTTTAAAATGTATATATATTGACTTAACTCAGCAGCCTTTACAATCAAATGTCTTTCTGCAGTTAAAAATCCCAAAGACAATATAATCCAGACTCTATGTGTGATTTCCATCTTTATGTGGCTTATTTTTATATTACTTTTATTGTCTCTTTAAGTACTTTATTTTTTAAAACTATCTCTTTATATAACTGCATATATTCCTTTTTTCTCTCTTCCAAACCTATGTACATTTTTACACTGTAAACCATTTAGAGATTTATTACATCTGAATCTGCCTTATTCTGAGTCTATAATCCTTTTCTGACCAAGAGAGATTTTAAATTGCTAAACTGCATGTTTGGAACTGAAGAAGCAGCCTTGGCTCCTGACTCTGCCCATTTCAGCTTTTCAACATGGCGGAGGTAATTCACCTCTAGCTCTGGGAGCCATGCTCTAGGAGACAGTGGGTTCATGTCTCCATCAAAGCAGCATGTAGCCTATAAACCATTTTTTGTCTGTACTAACACAAGCTAAATCCTCCATGCAGCATACTGTGTGGCTAGGAGACATTTCTGTATACTGTGTCAGGAATCCATCATGCTGCAGGTCAAGCCCACATGCAAACCTGCCATACCGTAGCTCACAGCTTGCCTGAGAGACACAATTAGGAAGCTGTTTTTAGTTTTGTTTTAGAATCTTTTATTTTTTAAAAAGCTTTCTCAGGTTTTAGGTGGAAACTCTTGCTCCACATTGGTCAGCCAAATGTAGTTGGAAGTTTCTCTGTGTCCCAGCTGGCTGGCAGTAAGGACAAATCTCTCCCACTCACATCCCTCAAGTAAACACACAGGAGTTTATATTAATTATAACTGCTCGGCCTTTAGCTCAGGCTTATTACTGACTAGCTCTTACATTTAAATTAACCCATAATTCTTATCTATGTTTAGCCATGTGGCTTGGTACCTTTTCTCAGTTCTGCCTCGTCATCCTGCTTCCTCTGTGTCTGGCTGGCGACTCCTGACTTGGCCCTTTCTCTTCCCAGAATTCTCCTCATCTGCTTGATCCACCTATACTTCCTGCCTGGCTACTGGCCAGTCAGTGTTTTATTTATCGAGCAACACATATTCACAGCATACAGAGCAACATTCCCAAAGCAAATGCCATTACTCTCACCCTGCTCATCTTGGCCTCCTATCTCTTCATTATTGTTGCCATTCTGAGGATCCAGTTCACTCATCCACCTCAAGGCCTTCTCAACATGCTTCTCACACCTTATCTCTGTGACTTTGTTCTATGGCTCCACTCTCTACATCTACTCTTGCACAAGTTCCAGCCACCCCCTGGAGAGGGACAAAATGTCTACCTTTTATATGTTTTATTTCTCATGTTGACCCATGATCTACAGTCTGAGGAATAAAGATGTGAAGGAAGCACTGAGAAAACTCTCAGGTTAGCTCATTCTGAAGTCTCAGTTGACACATGCTTTGCAAACCAGGACTAAGTGACAACAAACTCCTTGGGGGCATGGTAAAGGAACTGAGAATATAGAGATAAAATTTCCATGATTTAAAACTCAACAGAAAATATTTCATTAATGTACATGTTTTCTTTAGTAGTGTCACAGTTTTTTCTTTTATAATGTTATTGATTTTATTGTTATGTCTTCATGTATATATATATAATTATACATAAGGTACTTTTCTCTCATTAACTTTGTATTAGTTGTTGAGTAATTGAACTTCAGTCAACTATTAACTATCAATTTATATTATTAATGCAATTTTAAAACACAAAACTTTAATTGGATGTGAAATCGGAAAACCTATAATACAGTATTGGATTGATGTCTAATTTATTCTCCCTCCTAGTACTTATCCTATTCTTGTCCTTGCACAATAGGTATTGTAGATATGTAAAGGGAAAGCATTATGAATTATTAGTATATGTACAAAAGTCTGCATTTTCTAATAGTTGGATACTGGTAGGGATTCCTCATTGAACAAAAAATTGTATAATGTCAAAATTGGTTTTAGGGAAGGAAGATGACAATTATGTCTGAGAGAAATACTACAGACAAAAGGAAAGATTAGAAATTTGAGCTAGTTCACCTGCTGTAGTATCTGCCACCACTGGCTATATTTAGATTTTACTGATTATATAAATGTGCTCATTTTATCAATTGTAATAATAAAATTTAATCTCTGATAGAGAAACCCCTTCTTTAATCTCAGATCTAGAAACTTAATTAATAACTAAACCTGCCATGCACTAAATTTTGAAGTATAGTTTTTTTTTAATTGCCTGTTAGAATAATACTAGTGTTGTGTCTAGAGCATTGTTTCACTTTTCTGAACACATAGGTAGAATTGGCCTGAAGAGGTAGCAGAGGATTTGTTTCAAGGTATTGTCCCACACTATCCTAAAACACTATCTTTTGGGATTCCAAGAAAGTAAATCACTAGATAACATGTTGATGATCCACTGAATTTATTAATGGAACTTAGATATGGAGGAGATTATAGCAAGCTCTTAAAGGACACTAAAGCAGCGGCTTTTTTACCCTGTGGTATCCATCCACTAGAGGCTTAAGACGCTGAGTTCATATGAAGGTGTACGGCAGTTGGCTCAGAGCCAGTGGTACCAACTATTTGATCCTCCAGGGTTTCCTGCAGCAACATAAACAGCTTTGTTAGGGCTGGAAATGTGCTGAGAATTCCCTAGCTTGTCCCTAAGAGACAAACAGGCAACTGCTGGATCTCGGTAGATACAAGCCGAATGAACTTGGTTTTTTTATTTTTTTTTTTTTTTTATCTTAAAGTTGTAAGTTGTTCCCTCCAATTCAGCTATTTTAATATGTGGCCTGAGAGAGGGTTCTGTCAAGTACCTACTTTACCTAGGAGACTATACACTAGTTAGGGTAATACACACCCAGAAGGACTCATATTTTTTCCATAGATTTACAAAGAGTTTTATTGCTACTTTTAGCTGCATCTCATAATCTTCACAACTCTTAAATTCTTTGTCTAATACTATATTGATATAAAAGATATGTGGTTTACAAAGAGTGCTTCTACACACTCTATTTATACGTCTTTAAGTAATTTATTGGAGGTAGCACTGTACTAAAGGAAAATCCTGCAGTCATGTCTACACACCCAAGAATCTCAGCAGTCTGAATCTTCTTCTCAGGGAGCAACAATGGCTTGACAAATTTAAAATTAGACTGTATCCTTTGAAACGGTAATTTCTTTTCTCTTAAATAATTTCAGAATTAACCAATAAAATGAATTTTATGAAAAATTAAGAGACAAAATGTAATATTGAAGAGCATTAAATTCTCAAGTATTATAAACTATACGTATTTAAATGAATCATATTACACACATAGTATGAAAATAATAATAAATAAAAGTCATTTGCTCAACATTTCATTATCTAGAGGATCACTTGTTGAATTTAAGTGAAATGCATGAATTGTAAGCACAGCAAAACTGAATTACTTCAAGAATGAATATATTAGCAGGTCTTAACAAAAACGGATAATCTTCATGCATGTGGTCGTATTGTCTGTGTTGCTTTCCTGAAGGCATCTTTGACATCTTTGTTTCTCAGGCTATAGATGAGAGGGTTGAGCAATGGGTTGACTACAGTGTAGAAGAGGGCGGCCACTTTGTCCTTTTCCAGAGAGTAGGTTGAACTAGGCCTTGAATACATGAAGAGCAAGGAGCCATAGAATAGCATGACAGAGACCAGGTGAGAGGCACAGGTGGAGAATGCCTTGCGTCTTCCTGAGGCTGAGCGGATCCTCAAGATAGCCAGGAGAATGTTGAAATAGGAAACGAGGATGGCAAGAATGCTAGAGAGCACAGTGAAGCCCACCACACCCAAGAGAACCTTTTCATAGACACGGGTATCTGTACAGGACATTTTTACCAATGGTGGTGCATCACAGAAAAAGTGATCAATAATATTTTTACCACAGAAAGTTAGCCGGAAGGTGTTAGCAGTATGGGCTATGGCATTTAAAAACCCTCCTATGTAACAGCCAGCCACCAGCCCAGTACAGAGAGAAGTGGACATGATGCTTGAATAAAGCAATGGGCTACAAATTGCTGAATGTCGGTCATAGGCCATGGCTGCCAGCAGGTAGCACTCAGTGTAAGCTACAACACAGGAGAAGAATAGTTGAGCCCCACAGCCAGCCAAGGAAATGCGTTTGTCTTCTGAGACACAAGTGGCCAATATCTTTGGGGTATATACAGAAGTATACTAGAAATCCAAAAATGACAGATTGCCGATGAAAAAGTACATAGGTGTATGCAGTCTAGAATCAATACGGATTAAGACAACCAGCATCATGTTCCCTGACAGTGTCAACAAGTATATGGTTAGAAATATTCCAAATAGAATCAGCTGCCAGCGCGGGTTTGCTGAGAAGCCCACCAGGATGAATTCAGTCAGGATGGTTCGATTGTCCACCTCCATGTCCACAGAGCAGAACCTGGTCATCAATAAACATTGAGTCATGATAGCAAACATATTAGGTAGTTCAGAAATTACTAGGAAGCCTAATAGATTTTATTTACCATGTTGAATTACAGAACTTTAATTGGTGACATTAAAAGATCATTGCAATTGTGGTATGAATGACTTTAAAATTAGGAAATCTATGTAGTAGCTTTAATACAGGGCATGAAATAGATAAGAGAAATAGCTTATAGAATGTTCAATAAACAACTTGCATCCTTTCTGATTATATAAAGAATATATACATGAAAATGCCCAGAAGAAAGTTTGGTCAGTAGTCACCACTCATAAAACTGAAGTATGGTGAGCTGAATATGATGTCTCATGCCTATACACAGGTAATGGAGAGAAGAGGACCTAAATTCAGGTTAATCTTAAGCTTTCATAGTATCTCCAACAGAAAATTCACACACACACACACACACACACACACACACACACACACATTTAGTATCCTTCCATAATTAATTGAGAATTTATGTGTCAAGAATTAAAAATTCATATACATTACCCCTTCTGCTAATGTAACAATCTGAAAGAACATGCACATATGGATCTTATAGCAGGTTCTACATTGAACTTGACGATTAATTTAATTTACATAATTCTCATCAACTTTGCATAGCTCAAGTGGCATTTCATACTTTGTGATGTAATTGATAAAACTTAAGTGTGTAGAATGTAAGTGACCAGTCACACAGCTAAGTAATCAAGAAAACAGATATTTTAAGCCTCAAATCAGCTTGCCCAAGAGTGTGTGCTGAGAAACTAGCTGAGACTTAGAAATATAAAAAAATGCAGTATACTATTGTGTCATAGACTACAGACAACTGTAATGACTATTTCAAACACTAGAAAAAATATTTTGAACATTCTCCCATCTAAGAGTAGGTAATGGGGCTAGTGAGATGGCTCATTAGGTGAAGGATCTTGCAGCCGAGATTGATAACCTGAGTTTGACCCTAAGGACCCCCGTGGTCCTCCTAAGAGGAGACATGATTCTTCTCCAAATTTTCCTCTGATCTTGACATTTTACACACACACACACACACACACACACACACACACGCACACTTGTAATAGAAATCTAAATAAAATAAAAATAAAAGAAAACATGGATGCTTGAGGATACGATATTGTTATATTTAATCCAATTATATTCCACACTGTATCTAAATATCAGTGCTACATAATTTTAATGAGTTTTTTGGGGGTGTCAGTAAAGATTAATTTAAATTTGAAACAGTGGGAAAGGAATTAAGAAAGGAAGACTGGAAGACAGACAAGCCAGAAAGCAGGATAGGAAGAAGGATGACAGGATGGGAAGATGGAAAGAAGGAAGAAAGGAAGGAAGGAAAAGGAAGGAAGGAAGGAAGGGAAGAAGGAAGGAAGGGAGAAAGGAAGGAAGGGGAAGAAGGATGGAAGGGCAAAAAACGAACAAGGGAGGCGGGAAGGAGGGAGGGAAGAAAGTCATGCTCTCAAAGATTCTAATGTGTCTTGTAATAATTATTTATTTTGCCCATGTTCCTGTAAATTTCCTCCATGGATATTGTAAAGCTACAATCCTTTTATAAACTAAAACCACGTACTATTCACTTTATTCCAGTTGATGTGAGATTCAGAAGCATTTGTCAGGCATTTTCTTATATAGTAGATACTAAACACCAGGAGGAACTTTTTATTTTATTATTTGCTTGTAATACGTGAGAAACTATGAACAGTAAAGTTAGAAAGCTGCTCTCACAAAAATTCCAAGAATTCTCAAAAACACAACCAAATTCAGAACCACACTTAAGAGCAGATTTTATCTTTAGCTGTTAATGCAGAGTGATAATCCAGAAACTAACAGATGTTGCTGATGGATTTCAATTTTCAAAACACTTACCTTTTGGCAAAGCCAGTCACTATTGTCTCGGAAGGATGCACTCAAGACCTTTGGTTTTATTTGTCCTCTTCACATTAAGGAGGCAAGGCACTTGGTGGTTTTCACTAAGCATAGAATTTAATGGATGCACCGTGGTCAGTGTATCTTAAAGATGTAAAGCCAGTCTTCGTGTCTCACTACGTCTATACTCTGCATCACTCCATTAGCACATAGGGTGTAAGCACCTTAATCTCACCCTTGAGGTTCTGTAAGCAGGCTGTACCTTACCTTGAGAACATTTCTCCCACTGATCCTCTCTTATTTAGGAAGCAAACATATTTGATATTCACACCTGATTTGTCCATAATGTATAACATGGCATAGATGTTCCATAGTGCCTAGTTATCTTTGTCTTGCTCCTGTACCATGAATTTGCTGTTCTGGCCATTCCCTAATTATAGGACTTTATCTTCTAACATTTTCCATAACCTCCAATTCTGCTTCAACCTTTTTTCTTTCCCTTTCTCAAACATGACACTCATGTGCAGTATCAAAGAATTTTTAGCAGTGCACTCCCTGTCCCTGTTATACTAATAGATGGACATTTTCATGGTTAATATACCATTCTCTTTGAATGCCTTCAAAATGTCTTTTTCTGACTATGGTCTATCATTAATCACTTAAAAAGAGCCTTCCTACTTCCTATCAATAGTTGTCACCCTTATGACTCTACTGAGCTCCTGCTCTGTTATCACTGTGTTGAAATATTGTATACCAATTCCTATCAGTTTCTAATCAATCCACTGTCTGTTTCTCTCCACTAAAATGCAACTTCTACTGAGCAAAAATATTTTTCTGCTAATTGTGGTATTGAGAACATTCTATGGGATAAATAAATACATCACATTTCTTGAACTTGTATTTCCTAAATGATTACATCTTTCTAACAGAGTTAAAATATTTAGATCCAAAATTTAGAGGAGTATTACCATTAAATGTCTGACAACAAAAATCTGTCCTCAAGAGTGGCATACTTTATCACAGCAAGAAGGAAGAGTAAGTGAAAACTCATTCCCAGAATATCAAATCGTGATACATCACACAGGCAGAATGGCTTTATAGAAATGTATTGCCTATGTGTCTGCTTTGTTCTAAGTTGCTTCAATGGAGAAAGAAAACAAACTGTATATCTCTCTGGCATCTGAAAATCAGTTCTAAGAAGGGGAAGAAACACATGCCACAGATTGAAATGCATAGAGTCTTGCAAACAATGCAGCTGAAAGCAGCTCACACAATCTAATATTTAACTGCTTAATTAAATACATGCTGCTTCAGGTCAAATATTAAATATGTATTCTAATTGTGTAAGAACAAATAGAATATTAAGTGAAATGTGCATGCTTGCCTGTCTGTGTGTGTGTATATGTGTGTGTAATCTGTATTCATACTTAGCATAGCAGTGATCTTTGGGTGGCTAAGCCAGACTCTATATAATATTCTCCTGTTTATTGTAGCTGAGGTCCCAGAATGAGAAAACTACTTAGGTTTCTCTCATTCCAGCTACTTACCCTTTGTCTCCAAAGTCAGCTCTTGGAAGTGACACAATTTTCTTTCTTTTGGTCTTTTGGTGTGTCTTTCTTTGACCTAATATATTTATTTTCTCAATTGCCCATTGAGGGCAATTACTTCTACATAGGAACCAGAAACAGATTACTTCTACATAGTAACCAGAAATATATACCTTATTCTCCAAAGACACAATTAGAGTTCACTTAGAATTTGGGGATAATGTATCAATTAGGGTATAATCAAAGGAGTAGGGCTTTGTTCAGAGTTGAGCGTATGCAACTAAGTCACGATATAAGCATAAAATATCTGATGATAGAACTTTTCCAAATGATGCTACTCAGAGCTTTCTAGACTATGTTGATGTTCCAGTATTTTTCATTGTCATGGTCTTTCCTTTGTGTACAGACTACCATCCCTCTGTAGTCTTAGAAAGTGACTCATGTCTACCCTAGTTAATATTTCGAAGCCTTGACTTTCAGTGCCTCAGATTGTAAGTTATTCTGAGATAGGGCCTGTAGAGTGGTGGTTAAGATAAAAGGAGATAGTGAGTGGACCCTCACTCAAAGATCTGATATACAAAGAGACATGAGTAAACAGAGATATTCCTGTGAACATAGAATAGAGGAGTCATCTTCAAGGCAGGGAGCCCTCAGGAGAAACCAGCTCTGCCTTCCCCTTGGACTTGGTCTTTAAGTCTTCAGAACTCTGAGAAAAATAAATGCTTGTTTAGTCTGCCTAGTGTGTCGTCTTTCCTTATGGAATTCCTTACAAATTAATATGGTTGATTGTCTATACTAAAGATTTTTATGGTGGAAAATGCCATGCTTTATATGCAAAAGTTATCTCAAATTAGTAATGTGATATCTCACAACGAATTTTCTCTAAATTTAATTAATTTATAAAAAAGCAGAATAAAGAAGCATATTATGTGTGTTTAGAGTTGAGAGAGGGAGAGAGACACAGAGTGAGAGAGACAGAGAGAGACTGAGAGAAAGAGAGATACACACAGAAAGAATATCAACAAAAACAAAATGTGGTCTTTAGATTTGAGTAGTAACTGAAGAAACTGGAAAGTGAAAGGGGACTGTTGCATGGTGGGGGAGCTATAGAGAGGGGAATAGCAGGGTGCAAATGATCTATCTGAAGGAGGAAGTTGACAAAAGGTGTGAGCTTTATTAGGGAAGGGAAAGGGAGATTAAAAACAGAAGAAAGAAGGAGAGTAAAATATTAGTCTGAAAAAGTTATAAGGAATTCTGCTATTGAATATCTTCCTAAAACTTATAATACATGTAGGTCTGTCTCTGTAAATACATATTCATGTATAGTTTAAAAGAAATGTTTTTGTCTGGGCTGGCAATGCTCTCCCCAGGAGCTGCAGACACCATGGACTTCAGACACAGGACACAGAAGGACCAAGATCTGACCCAAAAGCCTCTTCTCTGAAGACTAACTTTCATAGTACCAGAAGATGCCATATAAACTTCCAGAGGTGGGAATCAATCAGTAGTTCTGCCCTGCTATGAAGCACATGAACCAAAACAACAAGCAGCATAGCCAAGGATACAATAACCAATAACCCAAGGATACAAATGAGGCATGCATAGCTTTGCGGTAACCCACAGCTCTCTAATTGATCTTAAAGTCATCTCAATAAGAGGGAAACTATGCCTGGCACTGGAAAAGTTGCCAACGTAGTGAAGTCTTGAGTCTTTAAGGAGAACACACAATCACCACTTTCCTATACCAGTATATTCTATAACTGCATTCTAAATGTTTATCCTTATACCAACAGATGTAGTTCTCACCCCTCACCAAGGAAATTTCTATTTGTAACAGACAGAGACCATTACAGAAAAACCACAACTCATCAAAATTCAGAGTTATAGAGCCCAGTCTCCACCTGATACATCTCCAACTGATGAATCAATGGCACAAATCCTGTACCCAGAAGCTCAGGGATCTTTGAGAAAGAAGCATAAAGATTGTAAGAGCCAGAGGATTAGAGACTTCGCTGTGAGACTGTGTCTTCCCGTAATATCAGAAGCTACAGACACAAAGTCCCATCAACTTGACTGTCTAAATATGAACTGAACAAGGACGACAACAATAGACATGCTAAGGTGAGCAGGTGAAAGATCATGAGGCCTCAACCTTACATAAAGAATTACAGGTAGCTAAGGAATGCTGAGAGTGGAGAAATAGTATTCCCAAGGGCAGAACACACAAGTTGGTTATCTAATACCAAATGGTCAGTCTTGAAAGTAGCATACAGACTGAACAGTTTGCACTTATGTATTTAAGTTTATCTATCTATCATCTATCTATCTATCTATCTATCTATCTATCTATCTATCTATCTATCTATCATCTATCTATCTATCTATCTATCTATCTATCCATCTATCTATCTATCTATCATCTATCTGTCTATCTGTCTATCTATGAGCAATCAATGAAAAAAGAAGCCATGGATTTGAAAAGAGCAAGGATGGTATATGGGAGAGTTTAAAGCTAGGAAAAGGAAGGGGTAAAATGATGTAATTATATTATGATCAAAAAGAATAAAAGTAATGATTAAAACCACAAAATTTGAAGTTGAATAAGTTGAACTGGTGTTATTTTTAATGAGATAATTCAAGTCCCAAAAGACAAAGGCCATTATTTCTGTCATGTATGAAGCTTGGCTTTAAAGCTTTGGTGTGTTTAATCTGGAACAGAGCCGGGTAGTGGTGGCGCACGCCTTTAATGCCAGCACTCGGGAGGCAGAGACAGGCGGATCTCTGTGAGTTCGAGGCCAGCCTGGGCTACCAAGTGAGTTCCAGGAAAGGTGCAAAGCTACACAAAGAAACCTGTCTCGAAAAACCAAAAAAAAAAAAAGAAAAAAAAATTAAACTTTGAGCTTGGATTTCCCTGTGTTTTTCCAATAATCAAACCTCCCTGGTTTTCATGAGAACATAGCTGCATGTGTTTCTATAATGGCAAACATCTGGGAGGCAGTGAAAAACCCAGTAGATTGTCTCAACACATCCAAACACAGATATCCTGTGCTTTTCAGCCAGATGCTTCCCTCCTGCCCTAATGGAAGCCACGGATGGTGTGCCAGGCCATGGACAGGGCTACTCTGTACACAGGACTACCCTGTATGCACTGTGCAGATGGTGCTGCCCCAAGCCTGATTGCTAAGAACCTGGAAGATGCTGAAGACTTTTACAACAACCCACTAGGTGGTTTGAAGCGTCCTAAATTTAGTAATTGGAAAAAAAGCTGAGACTTTGTCTGGTTTACTTAAATGGTATTTTTTCGATATTTTAATTTTTACAAACATATCTGTGACCAGCAATTAAAAGGAAGAACATAATTTTCCACACAGTGCTTGTGTTTGACAAAATGCTAGGAAAGAATCCTTCTTACCATGCTTTTGGTTAAATGACAATAACATTGAATGAAAAACGGTCATTTATTACGAATGCTGATACCCAGGGGATTGTGCATTTAGTTAGATAAAGGAGAAGAGATGGGGGTTCCTGTGGAGAAGCGGCATGCTTTCAGCTGAATGGGAGCCTGGGCACTTTGTGGCTTTCACTACCAAACTCTGCTCTTCCTTCCCTGTGTGAATGCAGCCTTACCGCCTTTGATGCCTGGAAATCATTATGAGGCTAGTCTTGGAACTCACACGTGGGACAAAAAGGACAAGGAAAGAGATTTTCTGCAGATAACAGAATGGGATTAAAAGAAGTGTGGATAGAAGGTCCGTGCAAGAAGAAAGATTTGCCTCATTAAAAAGAAAGTCTAGAAGGATAGTCCCTGGACTGCTGACAGTGGCCATCTTTTGGAGGTAGGATTACCAAAATCTTTTGCTTTCTAAAAGTCCATGTCTTTGTATATTTTATAGCAAGCATTCGGGACTACTATTGGAAGAGGAAGAAAGACTAGTGAGTTCTAAAGATAGATTTTTGGAAGCAGTGCATCACTTGAAAGGGAATTTACTAAGAATGCCAACAACAATACAAAGTAAGGAGCACCAGAAAGCGTCCCTCACCCAGCTCATAGGACTGCCTGTGCCTGGGTGTCTGTGCAACTGGGCAGCCTGTCTTTATGGCAAGGTTCTCTCTCTCTCTCTCTCTCTCTCTCTCTCTCTCTCTCTCTCTCTCTCTCTCTCTCTCTCTCTTCCTTCCTTCCTTTTTCTTTTTTCTTATCTTATTTTTTTGAAAATATCAGTCTTTTTTTCTCTTATTCAACTTTTTAAACATTTATTTTTATTTCACATGCATTGGTGTTTTGCCTGCATGTATGTCTGTGTGAGGGTGTCAGATCCCCTAGAACTGAAGTTACAGACTGTGTGATCTGCCGTGTGAGTACAGCCAGTGCTCTTAACTACTGAGCCATCTCTCTAGCCCCACAGGGACTTTTCACAGTCAATTGTTTATGGGAAGATCTGAGGGTTGATGCTAGGCGGACCTGGTTGGTGATAAGCTAAATTTTCTAGCCACTAGAAATCAACTTCATCTCCATGTATCAACTTTATCTCCCGATCTTACATTTGCTTTACTGGGTTAGTGGGACAGGTGATTGCCAAGGAATCTAGCCCTTGTTGAAGCCTGCTGTATATCTGGACACTGCATTGCTATTAGCAAACATTATTTAATTTGATCCTTGGAAGAAAGGATTTCCTAAGGTAGGTGGCTTTTGAGATAAAGTCAGGAGGCTAAGGAGGTAACCTGCACTGACCATTGTTAGGAACCAGGTGCTCCCCCAGCCCACCTTCAGTCACTCAGTGCTAGCAGCTGCATCGTCACAGCCACCAAATGCAACACATTTCCACTGTTACCACGAGTCGCATACCCCTTATAAAGTCACCACCATCACCTACAGTCCCTTGTCCGTGCTCAGAGGTGGCCTTTCTCGCTCCCCACAATAAATCTCTTACATGAAAACAAAAAAAAAGAAAGAAAAAAAAGACTTCTACATAGAAAAGTTTGAATCTCTGAAGAAGGAGATTGAGGTAGATGCTCAAAAGTGGAACTACATCTCATGCTCATGAACTAACTGATAGAATTGATACTATGAAAATGACCATTTTAGCTAAAGAATTTTACTGATTTAGTGCAGTCCCAGTCAAAATCCATATATTGCAGAAATAGAACAGACTGTCCAAAAATTCTTTTGGAACCACAAAATACCCGGAGAGGCAATACAATCCTGAGCAAAAAGAACAACACTAAAAAGAATAACATTCCAGATTTTAATATGTATTCCAGAGATATAGCAATAAAGTCACTATGGGACTTGCGCAGATCTGACATGTAATTCAATGGAACAAAATAGAAGACTCAAACATGAGTGCTTGTAACTACCAACTGGTATTTAACAAAGACGTCAAAGATACATACCGGAGAAAGACAGTATCCTCAACAGATGAAAACTGGATGTCCACAGTAGATGAATGAAACTAGATCCCTATATATAACCCTGCACAAAAATCAACTCCAAATGTATCAAAGACTTCAATATGAAACCTAAATACTAAAACAGCTAGAAGGAAACATAAGAAGTACCATAAGATATAAGGGCAGGAAGGGGTGAGTAAGCTTTCTGAGTAGGAGTCCATCATTAAGGGATTAAGACCCAAAATTGACAAATTGGACCTCATAAATTTAAAAGCCTTCTTTATTACAAACAATCAACCAAGTGGTTAGTAAGCCTATAGGATGGGAGAAAATCCTTGTCAGTTGTACATCTCACAAAGGATTAGCATTTGCAATATATAAATAACTTAAAAAGAAGCAACAAATCAAGAAAACAACTAAATTTAAAAATGGGCTAAGGATCTTAGAAGGAGAAACTAAAATGGCCAAGAAATATTTCAAAACATGTTACACATCATTAGCAATTAGAGCAATGCAAATTAAAACAGCTTTAAGACTTCATCTTACCTCAGTCAGAATGACTAAGATAAATAAAACAAGTGACAACAAATGCTTCTGTACAGGAAAGTGACGCCATTGTTTTACAAAGCTGCAATACCTGTGTTAAATTCAATAATTTCAATATGAGAAACAAGGGGGTCAGAGATTCTTTCTTTTTTATTAAAAAATTTTCATTTATTTTACATACCAACTAGTTTCTCCTCTCTCCTCTCTTCCCATTTCCTCCCCCCACCTCCTTTCTACCCCTGCCCCCAACCACTCCTCCTCCATTCAGAAAGTCACAGGCCTCTCATGGGAGTCAACAAAGCATGTCATATCACATTGAGGCAGGACCAAGCTCCTCCCCCTGTGTCAAGGCTGATCAAGGCATCCCAGCATGAGGAATAGGTTCCAAAGCACCAGCTCAAGTAACAGGGACAGGTCCTGGTCCCACTACTAGGGGCTCCACAAACAGACCAAACTACACAACTGCTATCCATATGCAGAGGGCTTAGGTCAGTCCCATGCAGGCTCCCTAGCTGTCCAGAGTTCGTGAACTATTATTACCTTAGGTCAGCTGTCTCTGTGAGTTTCTCCAAAATGACCTGGACCTCCATTGCTCTGACATTCCCTCCTCCCTCTCTTCAACTGTACTCCCAGAGCTTGGCCCAGTAATGGCTGTGGATCTCTGCATCTGCTTCCATCAGTTATGGGATGAAGGCTCTCTGTTGACAATTAGGGTAGTCACCAATCTGATTACAAGCCAGTTCAGGTACCCTTGCCACTATTGCTACAAGCTTTAACTGGGGTTATCCTTGTCAATTCCTAGGAGTTTCCCTGGCACCAGGTTTCTTCCTAACCCCAAAATGTCCCCCTCTATCAATATTTCTTTCATTATTTTCCCCCTTTGTTCCATCCCCAATTCAACCAACCCAATCCCTTGTGTTCCCATCCCCTCATCTCCTCCACTCCACCCACCCCACTACCCCTAGGATATCTCATCTATTTCTCTTTCCTGGGGAAATGTATGCATCCCTCTAGCATCCTCTTTGTTACCTAACTTCTCTGG